>WOFM01000299.1:474275-606775 GCA_011428145.1 Ericerus pela | reverse complement strand
AGGGGTCATACTTTCTTCGAGGGAGCTCGATACTTTTATTTCTCTGTGAAGAGAGAAATTTTACAAACTTGTTCGGTTTGTCGAATCACCCCGCATGAAAGTCAAAATAATTTCCTAGTCCTTCTAACCGATTCCCATTAGAATCTCTACTTTGTTTAAATTCACGTAGTCCTCTAATAATTGTCCACGCATTACATATAGGCCGAAAATTTTTAAGAAGTTTGCTCTGAAGTCGATCATGAAATACAGATAAATGATAGAAAAATTTTTGAAGTGAATACTTATTCGTCTTTACGTCTCGAGGGTTGTTTGAGTGTCTAAAAAAGCTTGTATATCAAACTTCCTCTAATAAGCAAAAATCATGGCTAGAATGAGGGAAAAAATTGAGTTGAAAAAGGAAAGTTCAAAGGGTGTAATGAAATATTGTACGCCCTACCAACTATTGAGCGATGGTCGCATGCGATATTTTGTTTTGAAATTTGCGCGTTTACCATGTCATTAAAATTTGTATAACTCGGGATTGGGACGTGATAGAATATTCCACAAGGTGTCATTAGTTTCATTAATTCGAGATCTATTGATATCTATGATATTGTTCGCCTAAAATATTGAGTTAATTAGGTGTGTGAAAAATTTCAATTTACTGAAAATTTCAAAAACGTCACAGTATCTTTATTTAAATAGAGTAAAATTCCATCAATACACTAACCAGACTAAACAGCGAGTCAAAAAAAATCGATTGAGCCTGAAATGTTTAAGTTAGAGGGTATAATAGCCTATGAACAATTGTTTATTGAATCCCTGCGCGCACAAAATTTCAGCAGCACATAAGTCATAACATAACGGGAAATGAGAGATTTTTGTGAATTCTGAAATATGACTTAATTGTATCAATTAAAAAATGACATAATACATTGGGCCTATAAGCTGTTTACTCACTACTCACTCAAGCCCACTACCCAACACTCAGAGCCCCAACCACTTCGACAACGATTTCACAATCTTTTATTCGAAATATTTTTTCTCACTTTTTAATTTATCAAAATTCCTGCTTTCACCTTTTAAGCAGTTGTTCAACAAATTTTTTTAGTCATGCCCCCCACCCCGATGACAACACCTCTGCGCCCCCTTGGTCAATAGATAACTTTTTCATAGTGGTTTTTTAAAATTAATTTTCAATTATTAGTTTTGGGCGGGTACTGTTTCACACTTCCCCTGAAGCATGTTTGCGCTTCCTTTTGGGGTGCGCCCCCAGTATGGGAACCCCTGCCTTAAAGAGATTCTGGCTGTAATACTGTCCCAATTGAGTTGGCCAATATCCACAAAGTTTCTGAGAATTAAAATTTGGAGAGAAATTTTACTTTGACCCAAGAAATAGACTAAAAAAGTTTTTATTTTTACCCGAAAAATTCTAATGTTTCAATTTTGAAGCTGGTATAATATGGATCTGTTTTGATTTTTTTCAGGCACGAACACATCAACTGCTAGTTCATAATAAAGAGCTCTTAGATCATATTGCATCTTTAGTAGCGTTATTACAGCAACAAGAAAAATTACATTCACAACAGCAGCAACAGCAACAACAACAACAACAGCAGCAGCAATCGCAGCCGTATCAATATCAACCGCAATATCAACAACAATCGCAACAACCTTTTCCAAATATGCAGCATATATCCTCTGTTCCGCAGGTAAATAATTTGTCAATTTTTTCACTTTTACTTATGATTGATCGTGCACGTTGCTTCAATGCCAGCTTTGCCTTTTACGAACTTTTGCATTTTTAGCTTATTCTGCATGATTTTGATGAATTGCGTTAACCTTTTTTATGAGTAGTATAATGTACCGAATTGTGTACTTTACATTTGGAATATGAGCATGAGCCGTTAAGAGTTCAAAAAATTCACTGACTCTGATTTCCATTCTATATAATTTTCCGGCTTTTATGAAAGAAAATCTTAATTGTGATGTGTTCGAGCCAAATTAGGAAAATGAAAGTAAATTTAAATCCTCCCTCGTCCGTAAGTATAGGTTAGAAAAATTTCAAAATACATAGCCTATGTTTTAAATATAATTACTTATACTTTTATGTACGGTATATATTTTTGTTGAATAGAACATTGACCCTTGAAAAATTGTTCAAAAACTTGACGGAAAAATAGTTTAGTGATCAGTCTATAAAAAATGACATTAAGGTCTTTAATAATTTTGAATTTGCTCCGCCAAAAACGCGTCAACTTCTGCTCAAACACTGGTCATGTTTTTCTGTCTTTCATTGTCTCCAAATTTTGATTAGTTCCAGGCATGGGAGTGAATTGGCATTCTATCGTAATTATCTTACTGCGGCAATTTTTTCTACCCTTTTTTAGATTTAAATTAAGAAACAAAAATCATGTGGCGAATTCAAAACATGAAATTTTCTTGTGTATTTTTTACTACTTAGATATTAAGTTAAATTTCATTTGTACCTAATCAAACACTCGAAAATATCTGTTAGTGAAAACTTTTGAAGTATATATTTATGTTGTTGCGTAACAATATTGTAGTAACTATACTTTGAAGTATTAAATTATTCCTCCGTTTTTCAGAAAGAAATGTAAGGAATTGAAAAAGTAAGTATGATTTTTAAAAGTACAGATCATGACAAAAACTTGGCAATTTAGTAGGCTTCATAGGCTTGTGAGGATGAGTGATTTTCTGTTCATTTGAGCTAAAGAACTTTGAAATATTCATGATCGAAGTTACCTCTTTCATCTTGTGTTTGCCTTATTGTAATTTATCAGACGTTTTTGAAGGAAGGAGAATTTTTTCATCATCGGAAAATCAGAAGTAGCTAGTTAGTTAGGTACTAAATAGCAAAAAACGTAAATGAAATACCATATTTTACAATACCTATCACCGAAGAAGTAAGAAGAAATAAAAATGTCGTGCGGAAGTGAAATGGTACGAATGAGATAATCACGTCTATCATGAAGAATGTATCTAATATGTATAGGTGGATATTGTATATTATACTTATACATACATATGTACGCATACCCACTGTCATTGAAGAAAAACGTTAAATAACGAACAGTTGTGTTAAAATTTAAACGTCAAGGTTGAAAAATTATGTGATTTTAGTATTGAAATTTTTTTTTATCGTTTAAAAGCAGGGACCTTGATGGTTAAGTGACGTCAACTGATGCTCACGTTTTCTGTATAATTCGTAAGATCAGAACTACTGTCTGTTTACAGTATCTAGGTATATATTTTAACCATCCATCCAACGCATTTTCCATGGTTTTGAAATAATTCGGACGTGAAAATCGCAAAGAATTGAAAAAAAAAAATTCAAACTTCAAAGCAAAAAAAAGGAGTCTAATTTTGTTTTCGGAGAATTATTAATGCGAAATTTTTATCTTCTACCTACTTTTAGTTAAAGAGACTATGTATGAACTGGGAAACTGTTCCTTCCATGTCGTGTTTCGATTGAGTTTATTATCGTGAAAGTTGACTTTACCGTGTCTAAAATCATCGTTTTTTGAAACTTGTACTTGGAAGACCAGACAATTCGACTATTAGCTGTTACAGTTGGATCTTAAAAATTAAGAGTTGATTTTGCTGCGATGCTCTTTCTTTGCAGAAAAATCCTGATCAATTTACAGTCGATTTTTAGAAGATGCTGGTAAAAAGGTACTTGAGAGTTCATAGTGGTACGTAGAGAGAAACGTTGGCCTAATAGCCTCCCTACAAATCCAGCTGTTTCTTTTAGCCCCTTACCGTTTTTAAGAGAAAATATCGCCGTAGTATCCTTGTAACTTAATAGTTTTTTAAATACTTTTTATCTTTGAAAGAGGTGTGTAAATTATGGCCATTTTTCCTTATCATCCGATTTGTGTGGCTTTATTAATTTTCTAGTGTATACCTACGCCTTATAATTTATGATGAAACAGCAAAAATAATGCAAAAATCAGTTTATTCGACTACAAAAAACTGAAAATAAATTTTACACAATTAAAGAAAATGGCCTGATTTGCCTCTTTTCTCTTGGTTTACTTGACCTCCATTTTTTTCGTCCTCTGTATGCTGTATCACTTCTTGACCATCTTTCAGCAGCATCTTCAAGAGTCTCAGCTTATTCTAAACTTGGTTTTTTAATCTCATTCGAGTATCCAATGGTACCAATTTTCCTATTTGCCGGAGCAAGAGTCACTACACACCATCTCTTGAAATTCATAATTGTTCGTTTTATTTTCGCATAAAAAGATCCAATGATCCAAAATAATTTTATATTCATTTGAAAGCCTAATGAAATGATTGAATAACTACATACGTAAAAATCACCGTGGTCAGATGGTTCATTGGGTTTTTCTTATTGAAAAAAATGAACAAATGTTCTCGAAAAATTTCAAAAATGCTGAAAAATGGCAAACGAGTAACTTTGAAAGACCATATTTCACGCCCTTCGTTTACCTATAGAATTGGAGGAATATTCTAGATTATGGTTGGCTGAAGGACTACTACGTTTCTAATTATCAGTTGCAAGTACTGAAAGAAGCTTACCTAATCATGGTATATTAATGTATTCTACTCTCACTTGCAATTTTATTATGTTTCCTTCACTTGGAAGAAACGGTTAAGAGACCAAACTTTTTCTGTTCTAATTAATATTTGTTTTGGTATAACTTTTCGTGTTTATATAGGAGAAAAAAATCTTTTAATACCGTTTGAAATATTTTTAGAATTCGCTTTTAATTCACTTTATTTTCAGTGTCTAAAGTACATTTCGTTGTACTTGACTGAGAAACATTTTTCTTTAATACTTATACTGAAGAACAGTAAACTACATTTTCGAAGTGTAAGAGAACCAAAAATGATGACTATTTTCCCCAAGGCCCGGATTACTAACAATCTATTCTATTTTTCGTGCGAACAAATTATACTTCTCTTCAAAAAAGTATTTTAAACTTTTTAGTGCATCTTTATAAATAAGCAGTTTTCATCCTTCTCCTCGGCCACAATCGGAAATAGAGGTAAGTTTTTATGTTTTCTCATTTTTAGTTTGCCTCGTTCATTTAATTTTATATTTTTATTTTTACTTTCATTTCGTTTACTTGAATAATCCGTTTTATTTTGTTTGCGCTTTAGCCAGTTTAGTGTTTTAATAATTTTTAGATGCATGACGAATATTTTTCTTATTCTCGTGTTCGTGTATACAAGGTAAAAAAAATTATTTTCATTTTTTTTCTCTTTATATTTTCACTTTTTATTCTATAATAACTACGAAGTAGATTGAATTTTACGAATTTCCATCTTTCGTTATTTGGAATGAATAATGAAGAATTAATGCATTAAAAAAAATCAAAAAAGTTGGTCGTCATCGTATTTTCCAATAATTTGTAATTGGTCTGGATATTTTCTTCTTCCACTTTTTTTTTCTTATTTGAATGATTGTGGGGGAGGTTGCCAAGTTTTCAAACGTCAGAAATATTTACATTTCCATGCGGTCGCAATTCATTTATTTAGGTTACGGAGAGCAAATTACACGAATTGGAAATTAGCGTTCGGATGCGAATGGAAAAGAATTTGATAGAATTATGTAGCAGTTTTTTCCCGTCTCAAAAGATTACTCATTGCTGCGTTAATTACGAAAATCTGGAATTCGTCGTCGTCTATTTGATCGTTTTAGCTCATTTGGTGGTATCAACGAATGCCAAATTGGTATAGGCTAATGATTTAGGTTGGTACTCGGTATAATTTTGGACTTTTTTCCCCCTTTCGTCGTTAATTCTGTTTTAATTTTGTTTGACCTTGTTTTTTTTTTCGAGCCTTCCTTATCCTAGTTTACCTCTCGGTTGAAAAATTTTTGATTCTCTTGTAATTGAGAGAAAACTTTCAGCTTTCAGCGTATTATACATTTCAAAATTAGCGGGTTCGTTTTTGGGTTAAAATATACTGAATATCTGCGTAATGATCCCAAATTACGACCGCAGTTTATTTCCGCGAAGACAATTTTTTATTATTTCCTGTACCTTGTTGATGAACCTCGTAAAAGTAAAATAAGTGATGGCCTTACAACAAAAAAGCAATTGAAAAATAATAAGTAGATACAAATATTAAAAACTAAAGTACTGCTTCTGATGGACCTCAATCGCACAAAATTTTTTTGAAATTCACATCATCAAATTCTTCATATGTTCAATATATTTGATGTTATTTGACGCTTATTTGGATTTTCACAAGCTGATTTTGTATTTCACACTGGTGGAACTACGGGTAGGTTTGAGGCCCATGGCCCCCCTAAAAAATTATCCACAAAAATTCGAATAATATTGGATAGACTAATAAATTGATAACATTGACTAGTAAAATTAAGTTTTAAAGATAAGCAAGAATTGTTGAAGGTCACATTTTTGAATTTATAGCAAAAGATCAAAGTTGAAAATTTACAGATTTAAAAGAACATTAATTTTTTTAATGAGGAAGGGGGCTTCTAAAAAACAAGCCAAAAAAACGTTTTACCTCAGTTTTATCTTGGGTCCCCAGAAAACATTCATGTTCTCAATGCCCTAAAAACAAAGCCCCTGGTATTTGAAGATGTTAAGGCATTGGACTTCATAGCTGAAGTTTGCTATGAATATTAGTTGTTATTCATAATTATTTTGAACCGATCAAACTTGAAATTTTCATCTTGAATATATCAGATTGTAGGGTCAAAATTATAAAGTTTAGGATTTTATATTTTTAACTTAGAATGTTGCATGATGTTTGGAAAATCTTTAGGATCCTGGATGTTACGAATGCATCTTTGAGCTTGAGTAGTACTGGTGGAATTGAAAATGTGTCTTTTTGGAGCTGTTGAAATTCCGAGTCCTAAGTAGGTACTGGTGCTAACTTGAGAAAATTGTTTGAGTAGTCTGAGTACCGTATATCTTCTATCACTGTATGCTCGTACCTTTAATATTGATGATGAATGCTATTGTTCCTTTTACAAATTTTGCTTGGACAACTTTTAAACTTGATAATCCACAACTAAGGCTTATCATGACCCATGGTCGTGATTACTGCATGACAGAACTTTGTTGTGCTTCTTATGAGTTTCTGTATTCTATATTCTATCTTCTTGTGAAACATTGACACTAAAGTTGTTTAGTCTACTTGGAGTTGATATACTCTAACTCGCCGTTTTCTCAGGTCGTCCTTTGCTGGTCGATTCTCAGCACCCGAAAGTTCTTATTTTATATTTCTTTGAAATCGAAGCCCTGTCGATGGGATTCGTACATTCGTCGATCTCCTTTTTTCCCTCATTAAGGAATTCGTAAAATATATAATTTTCTTCGTTCGTATGTACGAGTATGACTGATCATATTCAGTGTGTTTATACCATCAGATGGAATTCATTTGTAGTTTTATTACATCTGTTCTAGGTTGGTAATATTTTATGCGACATGCAGACGCCGACTAATGGTCCTGCACTGTTGCCCGATTTTCAAGAACAAGAAGCATTCCGACACCTGCAATCGCTACCCCAAGTTCAGGGCATCGAAAATCGTAATATTACGAACATTTCTAATTTACAGTCATCATTTGTGCCGTCCTCGCCGCTACATCGGCCTACCAACCAGCCTAATATTTTCAATTTCGGTTTTTCGCCGCCGTCCAACGATCAATTTCAGGCGCAGCTTATGCAGCAACTCCAGAATTTGAACAACACCTACCAAAACCAAAAATGCAACAGTTTGTACGGTCAACAAATATCGTCCCTATTTCCAGCACCAGTCTCGACTTCCTCACAGAATATCGGCTCTCCGTACCGTGTGTCACAGCCAGCAACCTCTGCCTATACGAATTCGACGATGATGAATCACTCCTCAAACGATTCGCCCAGTAAAATGGATTTACGAATGAGGAACGATATTGTTATGGACGATTCGCATTTAATTAAACCGTTATCGCAGGGCGAAACGATTACCGCTACCGACGGAGACGGTCGCATTAGGGTTATAGTTCCTGTAAATGAAGATGAAATTCCAGTTCCACGCTTAGAACCGCCGCCTCCAACTCACAAACGCAGTAAAGAAGCGTCGCCGACCAAATTAGGTGCGATTTAAAACCAACGGTTTTTCCTCTGCACTTTTCTTTTCTCTTTTTTGTTTTTATTTTTTCGATGTATTGGAAAGAGCTGATGAAGAAATAGTAATAATGTTTCGTAGTTATATCAAAACGCGTAAGGTATAGTCTTTCACCATACTTGAAATACGAAGAGGCATGCTGCTGTGAACGATCTCTCTAGTTATGTAGTCTTCAGTGAGAAGGAAAAATTGGCGTTTTAGAATAACGGTCACGTAGAAGGCGAGTTCGGTGCGAGAATTGAAAATGTAATCGGCCATATAGAAATAATATGTGTCTGATGTGCTGAAATAAATGTGCGAAGTTAATGAAATCCGCGTCGTGTCTCGGAGAAAGGCACGTCTTATCGATTATCTCTCGTCGGATGTGTTTCAATGTTGTGCAGATGTGGCACTTAGCTTGTTTGCTAAGGAGTTAAATACTGTTAAGGTGGCTAACCTAGTAATTGTCGTATGCTTATTAAATGCGCCCTATTTTACTTGAATATCGAGTGCTCAGAGTCATTTAGTAACGTAACTACGACATTTTTTTAATTTCCTTTTTTTAGGCGTGTCGACATATTATTGCATTTAGACCTGTTTATACAGGGGCGGTTCAAGGATAATGTTGGTTGCAGACAAGAGACAAATTTAGCGCCCTGTTTGGTCATTTATCATTTTCATAGTGAAAGTCACAAAACTTTCTAAGTGAGGGTGTGGAACTACTTGCTACTCATACAAAACCAATTTGAAAATAAAAAATTCTCTAAAAACCAAATAGGAAATTAAACTTACCTGTAAGTAAGTAACAAATTTTTAAATATTTTCAAATTTTTACACTTTCCTATTAGAGCTATTCAAAAATCTCATAAAATTTATCTGTATAATACACCAGGAAACCTGCAGGAATTTTCTATCTCAAAATTATTTAAATGCAAAAATTTATATTTATAAAAAGGAAAGTAGTTTTCTTCCTGTTTTCAACATCAAAACTATGAATACCTTAATTACCTATTGTTTTTATGATATAAAATCGAAAATATTCTGAGATGAAAAAATTATAGATGAAAAAAACTCTAATACAACAGCGAGACTTCATCAAATTTTGAAAAACCTTTATAGAAATTTGTGGGGATTACCAACTCTTATGATGTATAGGGGCTTGTACCCCTTGATGACAGTTGCCACCAAAAGGCTGGCTTATTATTCGTCTCTATGACATTAAACAAATTTAGTACATACTTGTACATTTGTATGTTCTTACTTGTATGTACATATAGGTAAGATACGATGTTTGTACTGTGACTAATTGACAAATAAAGATCTCAGCAATGTCATGGAATGGTAGCAAATGTTCTACATCATTTCTTATCAGTGACTGATAAGAAACAATGTAATTAGATGATGCAATATCATATATATATGTATGTATGTATGTATGTGCATTGGTGTGCGTATGTTAAAAGCCACTATATAAACTCAAGAAACTGGATATAAAATTGCCAGTGTTCACCCAGGTTTTGGCTTCCCCAAACACAAATACAAAGTGGCAGAACACACAAATAGCTGTTGGCTACCTTCTTGTTGAGAATACTTCTTCAAGACAAGGTATTCCACTGAATTGATTCAAGTTCAAAGCCTATATTTATGTTAGTGGATACAGAGTAATTTTGAAAATTTTGAAATGATATTGTTGATAGAACTTCAAAGAAAGTAAGAATTGAAGAATATAACAAAAATGTTTAAGTATAACATATTAAAAGGAATTTTAATACCATTTATTGCTTTAGGATGCCTAAGTATCTACAATAATATCAAAATTCCTATTACCAGACAAAAACAGAACTGAATGGTTCATTAGGATGAGGAGTGTAATTTAAAAATATAAAAAGGATTGAAGATTCCAATAATTGCTGATTTCTTATTATTGCTATCTGTGTGAAAGAAAATTATGTCACACTATTTCTATGATTTGGCTTTCAAGGAAGATTTTACTTCAGGATTTATGAGACATATACAAATTTTCAATATCAAATTTTCTAAATCCAAAATATATTGATTATGAATGGTTCTCCCCCATTTCACTTGAAATCATATTGCCAGTACATAGCCGTTTATGAAGTTTTTACAGATATGGCAAAAATTAATCTCAAAAATATTTTTACTTCAAAATCAATAAAATAAAATCCATGAACCTGGTGAAACGTTATGTCGCCTGTAAAATGGTATCTGTCATTTGTCAGATTGTAACATTCAAAAAATTTTAATTTTGAAAAAAAAACTGCATCTTTCTATCACAAAATCTCAGCTGTTATTTGAGCTACAAAGCTGGGATTAGTACCATTAGCAAAAGTATAAAATTTTCTCAAATTCTCCAGAAAAAATATTTTTTTATACCCACTGGTTTTTCAGAAATAAATTATTAAAAAATTGCTAATTAATGATAATGTGCTGTTTTTTAAATTGTTGTTTATTTCAAAAACTAATGATTGTAAAAAAAATTTTTCAGTTGGTGACCCCCCCTTATTTTTCAATGACCAATTCATTTTCATCATCAGTTTTCATTTAAAATGAAGTAATTGCGAGCTAATGGCAAAAGAAAATACAAGAACAAAACACTCCACTGTTTCCATTATTTTACAATTTTTACGGTTTATTTTTGAAAAATTTATGACAATAGACAAATGAATTTAGTTCTGGACTTTGAAAAATTTTCTTTTCTTTCCAACAGTATCAATTTCAGCTTTCTATCTTCAATAGCCGCTGAGGAATCTTGAGGTAAAAGAAGAAAGGTTTTTTTCAAAATTTGAGTGTTGAGAATACTGAAAAAATTGTAGATAATTCTATCAAAACTGGGATTCTAATGGATAAGAAACTGTGCTATTAGATGAAAGCATAAGGGCGTGGGTTCATTTTTCCACAGCTCCTTAAACATTTGGGTTTTTTTCTTTTCTTTTGCTATTCAAGTAAATTAAAAAAAAATAAATAAATAAATAAATTAAAAAGTATTAAACTTTTATAGTGAGGAGATTACTCTGTATTGTAAATTTTTATTGCTGTACAGAATTTTGAAAGTTTGGACCCTCAATCGAGAGTGTTCCAAAACTAGTAGTTTATCTTATGTCCATAATCATTCTCATAAGGTATATTTAAAATCCTAATAAAATATGAAAAATAGCTGTAAACATATGTGTCCACTCTTCCT
Organism: Ericerus pela; assembly: GCA_011428145.1. Lineage (NCBI taxonomy): Eukaryota > Metazoa > Arthropoda > Insecta > Hemiptera > Coccidae > Ericerus > Ericerus pela. The sequence continues at coordinate 595,480 of WOFM01000299.1, read as the reverse complement.
CTTCTCACAATCACCAACGTGTCGTGAATTTAAGCATACACTTCTTTGTTAAATGTAACTTTCGTTCTTATTTGTTGCATAACTGTGAGGTTTAAGGCTAGTATTTAAGTGAAAACAAAATTATTCTCGAGTATAAGCAGCAAAATTTATAAACTAGTAGCAGATGAAAGATCCATAATATATTAAATTCCTATTTTTCAACTCAAATCAGTTCCTATATGGGTTATTCAAAAGTTAATAAAGACTCATTATTCTATTAATTTTTTTCATCTATAATTCTTTCATCTCAAAATTTTTTCAATTTTATTTCATGCGAAAAAAATTACCAAGGTATCCATAGTTTTGATTTTGAAAACAGGAAAAAAAAATTTATTTTTTATAACTATAAGTTTTGTGTTTAAATAATTTTGAGGTAGAAAATTTCAACAAGCACAAATATAACATTTTGTAAATGCCTACATCCTGAAAGATGACACTTCCACTTCAGCGCCCTTCCAAATTTTGTCGTGCAGGTAGTTTTCTGCTTCGCCTTCGCGTAGAATCGCTCCTTGTCAAATGAATTGTTCATTTTAAGTAACCTAGTGAAAGAAAGGATCTACATGGAATAACTGGTTGCCTACAAAGGGTTTTATGATTGAAATATATTGGGAATGAGTTTCTTAAAAAGTGATAAAAATTTACTACCCTCATACCTTGTGCTTCCATCATGAAGTGCTACATGCTGTAACTTGTGTTTTTATTTTTCTATATTTTCCTTATTAGCTATCGGATATCTATACAATAAAAAGTATTTCTATGAGTTCAAAAAAATGTAGGAGCATAACATGTTTAGCAAAACAAATGCTTGACATTTTTTCATAACTATCATAGGGGTTGAGGACGTTGAGGTACAAGATGGTGAAGATTGTATTTTTCTTTTTTATTTTGTTCAAAATCTTACAATAAAGTGCATTATTTTCTTATTAAAAAACTAAAAATGAATATTGACTTAAAGATAATCAAATAAATTAGCATTCTGAGATCTTCCATCAGTATCTAGATTATACATTATCATATTTCAAACCTGTTCATACAGGGTGCCTGCAATAATAAAATGAACAACTAGAAAAATTTTGAAAAAATTACAATTTTCGCATGATTTTTCTGATGGTTTATTTCTGATATTTGAGACATCATGTACATGTAGGCCTGAAATACAATTTAAAGACTATGTACTGATGGAAAATAGTGTGCTAATTTCTTTTACCTTCTTTACCTCTATATTTATTTTCATCTTCCCAATAAGAAAGAAAGTAATGCAGAATAGGTATAATGATTTTGAAGAAAACAAAACCACTTCTCAGCTGCTATGATAGTTATGAAAACCGTAAAATAATTGTACAATTTCCAGGTAACCAATTATCAAATGATATAAATTCGCTTCGAGTATCCGGAAGCGGTGATGATTTGCTGAAACGAAATGCCCAAAATGTGACCAACGGCCCTTATATAACGCGGTCCACGAGTGAAAAAGTACCCAACAGAAGTGAACTGATGCAACAAGTGCAAAGAACAACTTGGGCCAGGCATACAACCAAATAATAAGAGGCCTAATAATTGTAACAACGAAATGATAAGTTTTTCGTTACGAAATCTGATGGAAAGTTTAAATAGGCTTGTGTGATATTAAAGGAGATTTCCTTTTCTCTTCTTTTATTTTATTTTTTTTTTTTTTTTAATATCCTGTCTTCAATAAATTTAAAAGAAGGCAATTGAAGTATGGAATTTATTAATCGAAGTACGAAGTAATAATATTCCACTTAATCTTCTAATAACTAGTTTTTATTGTTCATTCATCATGTTACCAGAGAATTCATGGATGTGACAACTGTCATCAAATGTAACTGAGAAAGAAATTTTTGATAAAAAATTATTTTTTACAACGAAAACATAAATAAAAATATTATTTTGGATGTTAAAATATTTGTTTATGTGAACAGCCTCGAGTTAGGGTTGAATTATTGAAAAATCTATTCTTCATTCGCGATTTTTTTCTCTCTTGTAATTTCATTGGAGAGATACGCGATTAAAAGAAATTTAAATACCAGAGACGATCGTTGTTAACGAAAAATATTATTGTTTTGTATTGATTGTGTTGTTATTTATTTTTCTTCGATATTATATGTGACTGATTTCGATTTATACGTAAGCAGTGGGCGTAAACTGTGTGTAATTTTTATATAAGGAAATAGTTTTAGAAATACAATTTTTTTCTATGGGTGATATTAATTGTGACAGGTGACTGTCAATAATACGTTCGTAACCGCGTATCCAGTCAAAATTTTTATTTTAAAACTTTATTTTTCCAGCCGAAAACCATTGTAGTGGTCATCGGTGGATACGTGATAATAAGAATGCGGCAATAGATTAGAAGTTTCAAGTTGAGCCAAACCTACTGAAAAATAATGCTATTTCAAATTAATTCTTCATTCGCTTCTAGGGTTTAAAACTTTTAAAAGGAAAAACTTTCTGGTCTTTCGTCCTAGCCTTATCGATCGGTGTTAAACAAAGATAATTTTTCCATTGGTTTCAGCTTTCCCTTTTTGGGAATTTTTTTTTGTGTTAAAGAAGGTCTTGTTTTTGAAATCGTTCGACCAAAAGTTGAAACATAACATCATCAAATGTTCTCATTGCTTAATTTTTGCTTTTATTGAGGAGGTGAAAATATCTTGTGTCTCAACTTTTATTATCTGAGACATATTACATACTATTTGACTAGTGGCGTCGCCAAGATCGACCTATAAGGAGGGGGAGGGGAGGGGGAGGGGTGTAGGAAAATGTTTTAAAAGTGAAAAATTTTTTAATTTTCATATTTTTCAATTGTTTTAGAAATCTTTGGCAAGAGGATCAGAATTGAAACTAAATGGGGTATGGGAGGCTGAGCCTATCAAAACTTGGTGAAGCCTACCCAGAAGAAAACTGGGAATACAAGGTACTGTTGAGAAAAATAATAAAATAGTTTCACTTATTTTCATTAAAAAAAAAAATGATGGTCTCACCTCCTCAAAAGTTATATCCTGGCTCTTTCTCTGGAGAAAGTTTACAAAAATTCCAATGGTGGAGAGGTCTAATCCCTAGTAACCACTCCCTAGCAACGCCACTGTATTTTGAGTTCCTATAGAAGATTACAGTTAACTCGGAAACTAGAAACTCATGTTAGGACATGACTTCGACGAGATGTAAAAATAATTTATCTAAGTATACCGTTTTTTCATGCGTTTTTCCGTTTGAGAATTCAAAGATCTTTACTTACCTCAAAAATGGGTACCGTAAGTACGTGAAAAATAAAAACACATAATTTATTGAGGCCTTTTTATAAAATTATGATTTCCCGTCAGAGTGATACAATTTATTAACAATCGTAAGTCGGTATAAAATAAATAAATTTACTCACATTAATTGGAGTATTTGTTTTCCTCTTTTTTTTTTTTTTATTGAAAACTTGCACCTATTAAAGTAGGTACCTGGGAACTGGTCGTCTCTTCTTATCGTTTCTGATTACAAATCGTTCTCGTTCTTTTCTCAAGTAAAATATAAGTTAAGAACCATAATGAGATACTTCTTGTCAGTTATTTTCTCCTCAATACTTTTTAATGAGGATATTATTCTCGGTCTCATCAAATTTTTAGTTAAATTGTTTTATCCTGTTATCGGTATTCAGTATTATTTTCTAAAGAAATCAGAAAAAATGAATATCGAGATGTCTTAAAGGGGTTTGGTATTTTATTTGAATTTATTTTCTATGTTGCCTATAATTCATTGAGTAAAGTCCGTGGATATTATAGTTTAAATTTTTGATGGTTTGGTTTTACGTGGGTACCACGATTCATTATTAATTTGTTCGCATGTCTATTTTCTTCGTTCTAATTAATCTATTGGCTGTATCAATTAATTGAAGAACAATTTTCGAAATTCATTTAAATTTTTAAAATACTGTGCAGTCTTTCTTTATTTTTCGTGTGTATTTTTTGTTAACTTTTATTTTAATAGAAATTGGAGTGGCGGATTATTTTTCGCAAAGGTAAAGGCTAAAGCCTGAACAACTAAATTTTAGGCTAGAATCAACTAATGGTTACTTTTTTTTAACATTTTCTTTTTGGAAAATTTGGTTTTGTTATTATATTTTAGAGTAAATTTACGGTTAATACTGCAATTTGACCAGTGTCGTTGAATGAAAAGTGTTTTTAAACTGATTATTTTTCGATAAACCGTTGATCTGAAGACCCTCTATATTCTTCAATTCACAGATACAACAATCATACAGACTGTATGGTAAATTATCACGAATAAAGAAAATGTAATAAAATTCTTGCGAAAATGTAGACTTCTAGAACAATCGCTTGCGTACCAAAGAAAGAAATAAGGTTATATTCGCTGCCTACCCTTATAAAATATTTTTTATATAATACTTGATCAGAAAAGCAATGTTTACGTTGGTATTTTTTGTTTGAAAAGTAGCTCACATCATTTATGAATATAATCTCGATATAAAATGAACGCACCTCCATGTAAAAACGTGAAGCATCTTTTTATATAGAAGCATGTTCAGTTTACATCCAGGTAGAGGTTACATTTTCTAAATGAAACGTTAAATCGGCGACAATGAGGAGATTGATATTTTATTCCATTTTTTATAATTTCTAAGAAAGACTCATCATTATGATAGAATTTTAACATTTTGTTGCTTTCTGATCATTAATTATATTATAGTATATTACACCCTAAGGTTTGAAAGTGAAGAATTACATGTGAGGGCAAGTTTGCAAAACAAGCAGCAAATGATCAATTCTCGAGTCATGTAAACTCACTTTCAAACCTTGTTGAGGAAGATATTTCTTATAATTAATGATCAGAAAGCAACAAAATAATTAATAAGCAATTTTAATGAGAAAAAAATAAACAGATGTCGTCATATTGATTGCCTTTCCTTAGCTAGCTTGTGTAGCATAGTGGTTGAGAAGCCTGCTTTTTAATGTGAAGATTCTGTTCAAATCCCAACATGGTTGGTGGATTTTTATAAAAAATTATAATTCTAAATTGAGAGAAATCACTTTACTTTAAGGCTAGCATAAATTTGTGAATGATAAGGGCTGATTTTTGGCCAAAAAATACGATTGTAAACATTGCCTTTCTGATCACTTATGTTATAAAAAATATCTTCCTTAACAAGATTCAAGAGTGAGTTTACGTGACTCTGAAATTGCTCACTCGCTACGCTCACGCTTTTTTTGCAAACTCCCTCACATGTAATCGCTCAGTTTTGAACCTTGGTATGTAATATACTATAATATGTTTCATTTTATATTACTAAGTAATTGTTAAAAACTCACTGGACTGAACTTTTCTGAAAACTTCTTTGATTTACTCTCTGAAATTGTATCAAAATCTGCCTATGGGTTGACTTGACTCATTTTAACTATTTCAGATAAACTGAAAAAATGAATTTTAATCCCTTTCAGAGGAATATTGACGTATCGAATAAAACTGTGCGTTATGGCCTTACCCCCTACTTTTTTTATAAATTACTTTATAAACGATTAAATTCTCTTTGCTAAATTTCACAATTCACCTAAGACAAATACAATTTTATTAATCTTTGTAAACTTTTTTTTCATTCGATTTCAGCCTCTGTCTTGACAATTGTGGGGGATATACTTCTGGGTAAAATTCATGCAAATTTTATGGTCAGTTATACTAAGTATGGACAACAAAAATAATTACTTCAGCTCTTGTCAAAAATTCTAACAATATTTTTCGAAATTTTCATTGAATGTAATGATTACCTATATTTTTATATTCTACCGTTGACTATTTGGAACAATGGTTTTCAAACTGGAGGCTTTCATGTTCAACACATACAAATTATGATAGCTATTATTGTAGGAAATTATGATATCTCGAAGCCAGAAGAGAATTGGAGGGGTAATGAGAAACTGGAGGGAGTTGTGAAGATGAAAAATGGTCAAGGAAAGCACGCCTTTCAAATGAAGATCGGTAAAACTGATTTCGAATACAAGTAGTAATGAAAAATCTCGAACTATTTTCATTCGGGTAAAGTACTAACTGGCCTAATTGTAAAACGATCTGAAAAGTTCGAATTGATAAAGATGGATTCAATGAACTTACCACCTTTGTTTTCTTTCATTTCCCTATCGCCACAAAGTCCAATTTTATTGTATTCTATGTGTAAGAGTTTCCAGTGTTAGAATTCGGGTGAAATGCTCGGGATATGAGCTGAATTGATCTGAAACTGAAGCCTTAAATAAACTAATTTTTAAGGAAAAACCTGCATATAAAATGTGTCATACTTATCTTTTTCCTTACTTTCTTTAATACTTTTAGTGTGCATTTAAAAATTTTAGCTATTATTAGTATTCTTTTGTAAGAAAAATCAACTAGTTGTCCTGCCGCTAATTAATTTTTTTAGTCGGTAAATAGGTATCAAACTTTATGACTTTAGTAATATTTTAATACATTACCCATGAAGGTGTAAGGTATTAGTGTAATATTCATTATTGACGAACTTCATCAGTGAAAGTGTCAATTGTCGATTAATCTGTAGGATATTGGTAATATTGTTTGTGAAAATTATTTTTTAACCTACAGTGTAGAAAAACTTTTGTTGGGAATACAAAATCAAGGCAACTAAGAAGTACGCCGTCAGTAAGAACTGAAAGAAATTCTCCAGTTTAAACCAGTTAGAATTCTTTACAACAATAATTTAAAATTTTTATCTAAAACAAAAAATAAAACGAAAATTGTCGATATAGGTAGAGGGAGTTCCCTTAGAAACCCCCTAAACTTTAACAGTAGATGGTAGAAACTATACTTTAAGGTAGTCACGAGAATAGTTTAGCATTTTTGAACATTTTATTATTCACAAAAGTCGTTAGTAGTAATACAAAAACGTAATTCATAATCTAATCACCTATTGGTGATAAAGTTACTCCTTGCACGAGCGGTGTAAAAAAGTTTTACATGATACAGTTATTAACAACGAAGGCAAGGAAGAATTGTTTCGAAAACAATGTTCTGTTTTCAACCTTCAAGAGGCTAGATATACTAAAAGCATATTTGCGCTCTTTAATTCCTTTATTCTCTGTTTATTCTTAATTTCATAACACATTGCCTGCTTGTCTACCCTAGGAGACTGACACCCAACATTCACCCATTCATCCCTTTAATATTTTTGATTGCACGTTAATCTTCATTTTTCCAAAATTGTATTGACAGAGAGAGGAGTGTGGTATTTTCAGAGGTTTGTCTGACAAGGGTTATGCTGTCGCAAAAATAGCACTGAAAAAAAATGTGGAGAACAGAAATATTATTATAGTAAAAACATCACCCATTAATGAACCAATCAGGATCAAGAATGACAAATATGCGAATACCTGTCTGTGATTGGTCTTTTAACATATTCTACCTTACTATAAATATTGTACCTTGCCATTTTTTCAATCATTCTTCCCAAGTTGTCATTATCATCATCACCATTGTTGATGACTTTACCTCTTTTCCTGATTACAGAACACTGTCAATCAGTTTCAGAATTTCTCTCTTTCTCTATCTAACTCACCATTGTTAACTGTGTTGCCATATTTTATTTTATTTTTATTCTGAAAAAGGTTGATTTTACCATCCAGTAGGTGGCTCGCCGATTATTATTGTTACTTTCCTTTAAAATGTGTGTGTACGATCGCAAATACTTTTTCAAATATTTTTACAAGTATGAAAATTAAAAAAAAGTTATTTCGATTTTTTAATTATTTTATTTTTCTGAATATCAAGGACAGCGAATGTTTTTAGAATGGTAGAAGTAGTGGCATTATTTCTCGTTAAAACATAAGTACAGTGGCAAACACTTTTTTAAATATTTTTCAAAAACCAAAAATTAGAAAAAACTTTGTTCAATTTTTTATAAATCCGAAAAATATTTTTTCTCTTATTCAATTGTACGAAACTTTGTTCGAAAAAAATTATCTGAAAATAATTTTTCATCACGAAAATAATTTTCCAAACACCCCAAAAAAATTTTCACAACACCTAAAAATTTTCCAAATGCGCCAACGATAGAAAAAATGATCGAATTTTTCGAACTAAGAGCGGAGGGGCAGGGACTTTTTCACGGACTTTTATCGTTTACTGGAGTCATCTTTCAACGGTAAATGACCGCCGAATTTTTGTCCCGTAGATGCCCTCTTACTACTGACCAGTGATGAACTCATGAAAAATCTTAAGTGTCCGCTCAAAAAACAATGAACAGGAAATGGGACAAAAAAAGAGATTAATTTTCAGAGGACAAACAGAAACAAGTAATAGCCTTCAAACTTATAATTTACGAACCAAAAAATGTTTTGAAGAAATTGTTGAAAGTATGCAACTTTTGATTTTTCTTGATAATTTGTTGCGCGTACCTACGTAATGAGCTTATCAAAATGTTTTCATCTTCCCATTTACCTTATCTTGCATAACGAACATGCATGCTTGATATATGGGTTTGCAATGTTAAAAAAAAAAAAAGTTATTTAGGTAACCTATATTATACATAATATGTTGGCCTAGTTCTTCAAACCGATTTCCGGTGTACAAGATAAGTCGAAAGTGAAAGGACCGTTTTTGCTCCTCGTAGTGAGTATCATGGGTTTACATAGATAATCAAATAAAAATTTTAAAGCTAATTTCCTGATGTCATGCTTTTGTTATAACTATCTCCTTAACTGTTGAGAATATGACCAATTTTTTATTTATTTTTATTAAGATGCACTATCAACAGTTAGAGTTCGGGAAAGAGGCTTCTGAGGATGCACCCTATATAAGATACCTAGAACTGTTTCCTTTTATTAGATTTTCCTGTCTGAAAACAGATGCACGAATTCCTCACTTCAATAAAATTGAATTATCAAATATTATAGAGTGAATTGTAACAAATTTACAAAAAGTACTTAAACATAATTACAAGAGCATGCACTGAATCACTATGAATATTTTCACATTCACACATGCACTATAATATATTTTATAGTTACATAGGCTATAGCTTGTTAAGAAATTAAATTTTTTAATATAGGTACCTATAGATACGTCTTGTATGGTGTTGGCATTTATGTGGTGGCTTTCATTGCACTTTTTAGATTTCGGATTGCGGGATTTGGCTCCACAGGTCTTCCCAATGGCCCTCATCTAATTAAAAGATTTCATTATTATGTTGTAGTTGAGTCCCAATTCAAAAGTGGCTCGATGGTTTGAAGCCCTCAATCCTATTGGAGTACCACTTTCGAGACCAGAAAGCGGCTTTGTCGACTTCGGTGATACGACGGACGTCAGCAGAGAATCGTTATTGAGACTGTCCAATCGAAAATCAAAAAGATTGCCTTTAAGATTTAAACTTCGTCGAGCTACGACATTTTGAGTATACATCGGGTTGTCAAATTTTTTCTACCTTTATTTTTTTTGTAATATTGTTTAATTTCCATCGTTTATTTCTTTATAAGATTGTATCTTAATTTTGTACCTATAACAGCTCGTACTACATTCGCCCTAACCCCCAAAAAAGGAAGTACCGCAACGATTGCTGTATTGTCTTTCGTAGTTGGGTATTTAACGACTTCGGGCTAATATTCGAAAGCTTTTGAAAAGTAAGTACGAAAGACTTACCTACGCCTTCCATATAGATACTGCCACAAGCGCAGCATTCTAGAAAACTTGGATTGAAGCTTAAAACGTCATAACTTGCGGCTTAATTGATTGTCTGTTTACCATTTCGATAAAGTTTTCTCAAATGACCCTCTTTTTTCCTCTCTCTTCTTATAAAAGTTTAAGTCTGAGACGTCAAGAATTTGTTAAATAACATGAAAAGGGGAATTGAAATAAATAAAAAAAACGAATAAGCTTAAGTAAAAGAATAACAGATTTTGTTCGAGTGTCAGATAAGAAAGTATTTTAAAGTTTTTTACCAGTGCTAAGATTATTCGAGTAAGCTTTATGTTCTCTCCTTTCTTTGTGATTTTCTTACTCTGAAAGTTATATACGCCATCGTCAATCGTGTACCGTAAAATTCGTCTCTAACTTTTTTTCCAAGATCCAACTTTTGTTACTCGAACATGTATAATACATTTATCAGAGTACCGTGAAGCTGGCATTTATTATTCTGCTTTTATTAATTTTATAGTAGGGGTGTACCTTGCACGGTGCATTAAAGAGAGTACGAATAGTCCTGAATTTTTCTTAACATTTATTCGTTATTGCGGTTCTAAAATACTTACAAACAAAGCGGATTTTCTTTTGAAAAGTTTAATTGAATTTTGCTCGAAGATACAAAATTCTGCGTTGGTACATACCATCATTACCCGCATCTAAAATTTTCAATTTGTTTTACCTACCTGCTAACAATTTTACATCAAGGCTGTGTTATTGAGAAAGGGTGAGGCTTCCTAATTTTTTTACAATTTTTCTCTTAAATAGCATTAAGTTAACAGGGTGTACATAAAGATCTCTAGAAAGATTTTATCAGTTTTCCTGACTTTCGTTAGTGTTTAGGTTCGGATTTTGGCTTATGAGCAGCTCTGAAAACGATAATCAAAGCATTCATAATACCAGAAAAGTATAGATTTCATCCATATTTGATTACATTTTTCTGAATTTTGAAGGGTAGAAAAAGGGGACAAAACTGAGTTGAATCTCAAAAGTAGATAAGTAACAAATTTTCGCCGTCTATAAATTGAGTCGGTCTGAGTTGAGTCGCCAAACAAGAAATAACATTTCCATTTCCATTCACGGATTTAAGACCAACATTTGGTTTAATTGACTCACTGGTACTATACAAAAGCTTACTTAAATAAAGACATCGTTAAATAGGCTGAAGTTTACAACACACTGCAGACTTTTCAAAATTGAAAGTTTCTAAACTAGGTACCATTTATTGGGACTGAAAATTTTTCTTTTATGGTAAATCTGTTGTTATAATGATCGTCATCTCATACTGTATGGAGCAAGATGAGATGTATTATGCCCATAAGTAATGATTCGTAATGATTCATCTGACGTTTGAAGAAGACAATATTTTGTCCTGTAGGTAGACAGGTCGGGAGTCGACTCATTTTTTCCAGGAAAGAAATGAAAAATGATTTGCCGTGGCGTGATCTTCTTTTTTTTTTTCAAGAAAATTTAGTTTCGCCCTTTCTTTTTTCATTTGGGTACCTAAATTATTTATTCATTTTAACTGCGCATTGAAGAAGTGAAAATACTTTTGAAGCAGTTGTAAATATCTGTTGTTTTTTTTTTGCATTTCGAGTTTTATTTTTGCGAATTATCGTAAAAAATTCGTGAACTTACTCCTAGGATACATTAAGCTGGGTATGAACTTTCGTTAAACATCTTAATGCATTTTATTCGATTAGTTTAACGTTCAAACTAATAATTCGAATCTGTCGGAGAGAGATTAAAAGACTGAATTGGCTTTTAGATCTTTTGAAGAAAAATTTTTCGATTCAAATCCTTCAATATTTATTATTACCTAAAGCAGTGCTAGCGTGAAATTAGGCAAAAATTGCTCATAATTTTAATATCAGATTTTATTTTTTTAGAGACACGTTCTTACAGATAGTAGAAAGTTCAAATAATGCGTGAATATGTTCTTATTTGCTTCTATTGCATTTCATTTTTTTTTTTACTCCAGCCTGTGTTACCTTTTTTTTTTTTTTTCTATTTTTGAACCATGTAATGTTAATACGGTGTTCATGTACCTTCGTAAGTTATAATGCAATTTTACAAAATTTGTTAAAATATCTTTGCTTCACGACGGCTCGGAAAGAATTACAAACAATACATATATGCATACTATAGTGATTTTCATGTCGCTGTATCCATCTACGTGCGATTCAAAGTTAAATCGGATGCTCGGTTCTACATTCATTTGAAAGTAAAATAAAAAAAAAAAAGAAATAAAGAAGCATTTGACTACTTAGTATTCAAGTACTAAGTGCATCAATTGCAAATTAATGCAGATAGAAACTTCACGGTTACATTTTTCTTCCATAAAATGCAGATAACTGTTGAGGTGTTTTTCTATTTTTATTTTCTACTTGTTATTTTATTCTTTAGAATACCTACAATTTTCTTTGTAACATATTATTTTCCTGTCTAATAATAAATTTTTTTTTGTACGATGGCTAATATGAAGTGATTTATTGTAAATATACTTTCTTTGCGAATAGTGGCTTCACGAATATATAGTTATTATATACTCGCACACTTCATACAAATTTCATAGAACTTACGAGATTACATGAAAATTTGCCCAAAACTGAAATTTTTTTATGATGAAATTTACTAGTAGAAACATAATATAAGTCAACATGTCTGTTCCTGATGGGAAATTTTGGTTAATAAATTTTTTACCAACCATTTTTCAAGGTTTTTCTTTCCGTTGCAATATCCAATAATTCTTCTCATCGATGTTATGCACAATTTGTAAAAATATGTACCTATAAGTACGTGGGTACAAGATTAAATATATTTTAAAATTTCAATTGGTAGTTATAATATTTTTATCGTTATAGGAAAACTGAGTGTATGAATATAGGTAAAACGGATTATCTTTTTGCTTTCATTCTTTACCGAGTCATTTCATCTGAATTTTAAGTTTCACTTTTGTACTTTAAATTTTTGGTCCAACCGAAAAATAATTTTCACTCCAAAAACATTTTTTTTACCCATTTAATTCTAACTTTGATTTACCGGTACGTAAGGTTGAATCACTACTTGGGATCATTTTTAACTTATTATGTTTTTTCTTGGTATTAATCGCCCATAATGTTGAAAAAATCGATAAAAATCATAATGTAGAAACTTAATGAAGCATTTGATTACTCAGATTTCAACGAGCCATTAGTTTTCGTAATTTGTTTAAAGGTTATAATAAAATATCACTTTTTAACTATAGTGCCTATCATGAGCATTTTTATGAGAAGTAAATTCTTCGACGAATGAAACAAAATCAATTTTAATGACAGCAGATTAATGATTAATTGAAGCATATAGAAATGGGGGTTGATATGTTTGTCCCACTCATTGAAGGAAATTTTTGCAAGCTGAAGGGAAGGAAAGGGAAGTTGATGGAAAAAATTCATTTAAACTGGCCGCTCATTTTAGGAATTTCACGAAGAGGATAATGAGGGCAAGAAAACATATTAAATTTGAAGGAAAAGGTGGGTGTGCGACTGTAGTCAAGACAAAGGTGGATTTGTGATTGCTTTATAGAAAACATTGAATGATGTAAACCAACGAGAGGAAAGAAGGTGGAGTTGGATAAAACGATAACAGAGACTTTTCTAAAGAGAAATTTCCCTCAGTTTACCACTCAGAAATGATTGTTGATTTAAAAAGTAGAAAGATGTCAGTGGATTCAGAAGAGACAGTCTACTGAGTTAGTTTATCAACTACTGACTTCATTGTTGGAAATGCTTGCATGGGATGGAATCCAATGAAAATGAGATGACTGGAAATATTAAGGTGGACTTTATACCTATATGGCGTTCAGAATTAGTAGAATTAAGAATTTAAGAAGGAAAATTAAAAGTTTAAAAACAATTTTTTTTAGGGGAAGGAAAACACTTTGAGAATCGATAAGCCTTTACTCACTGGTTTTGAAAGGAGTTTTATGCTTTTTTCAGTCGGCTATAAGACATCATAAACAATTGTTATTTTCACTGTACTTGTTGGTATGAGGGATCATTCCAATAGTTTTAAAATGATTTAAAATGACATTAAGGAGACAGCAGACAGTGACTTGATTGAATAGTTTATATTATCGAATTTCGAGTATCATCTACCTATATATATATGTAATAGATAAGAAATAATTTATAATGGGTATAATTAATCATCCCTCATTTCACGTGATAATGCATCGCATTAAGTGTTTTCCACTTGTCTGTACCTTTGAAAGTAGGTACAGAACGAAGACTCTTTATTCTCGAAAAAAGTGCTGGATAAGGTTTCCGAATTCTCGTGACTGAATGTAAAAGACTCCACCCTAAATTATACTTAGTTACTCATTTTTGAAATAATTATATAAAAGCTTTTTGCAAATTACCATTTTGCTGCACCCGATTTCCAGCATTTTTAATTTCTTTCAGTAATGTAAGAATCGCATTCAACTACGGTATAAACGCTTTTAAAATATTCAATCAATTTTCCGAAAACGCGACTAACTCGAAAAATCGTTACGAAAATTTCCATTAACGTCATCAAAAAGCAGGTATTAGACATAACAGCGAGTAAAAACTGTTCTTGGTAAAGCGAAGAATTATTCAATTTAAATAGTGGTTTTAATAAATTTGTAATTAATGAGTAAGGCGTCTAAAATTCTCTTAATACAAAAGTGTAATCTGTCGTAAAAAATTCTTCTTTATACAATTTAGAAACGAAAATGATTTATGAGGTTGCAAAATTTTGATTTTCCAAGTGTTAGCTCTTTTTTTTTCTTTTTACGTAGGTACTGTAAATAAAATTTTTTTTGGCCACGCCGAGTTATTAAATGTTCATATATCTGGAAGCGAGAATAACCATTTTTCTCCAATTTTTTTAATTGGAAAAGAAAAATTTTTTGCTTCTTTAATTTGAAAAAATATTTTTACTTTCGAGCAATTTGCTCTTTCTCTCGAGCGCTTGAGGAAAAAATAATTAAAGTAATATTTCAATAGAAAGAAAAAAGATCACATTACTGTCGCGCTGGAATGTTTGTATTGTTGAGTAAAAGATTCCTTCTCGTTGAATCGAATTTTTATTCAATCAAAAAATTTAGATTAATTTCAGGTTTATTTATTGATTTCATTTTTCTTTAAAAATAAATCCCCATTTTCTTTTTAAAAACTGTTAAATGACTCTTATTTTTGAAAATAGGAATTTTTTTCCATATTTGCTGGATACTATGAATTTGAATGAAAAAATCTATAAAATCTGAATAGGCTAGCTAGATACATCTTCAAAAATTGTAACTAAAGAATTGACGAGAATAAATTGAATATTTTAATGCCTTAGTGGTCTGCAGTTGCTAGTCGGAATCGGGAGCTAAAGCTTTCTTATAAATTCTTTTATTTAATTTTAAATTTATTATACACTTTCATTCTACTCACTCAATTTGTTGAAGTACACCGGATGACCAACTTCAGCGCTGCTTTCACGTGTTGCTACACACGTACACTTATATCCGTTTTTATCAGTTGTTTTTTAGTTGCTTTTTATTGAAATTGGAATTGTGTCTTTCTTACTTCTTGTCACGCTTGATGGTCTCGTTTTGTGTTATTAGGAGATTAGGAGTAGTATAGAGGTCTCATCTTTGTAAACCAAATATCTGTATGCCTTCAATAGTTTCAAGTAGGCAACTTATCAAATGCATAAGAATGTGTTTAGTATTGTAGGTATACCTACAATAGTTTCAAGTAGGCAAATTACAAAATAACCCAGAATGTGTTTGTTAATATGTACGTATGCCTTGAATAGCTGGAGGTAGACAACTTTTTCAATAGGCAAGAAATAATTCAGTTTTACAACCTACTAGAAACTTCAGAGAACCTGCTAGAAACAGATAATAATGACAAATAAATAAATAAATAAATTTTATGACTAACTAAAAAGTAAAAAATAAAATTAACTGTGGGGATTAGACAATACTAGTATGAGGATATAGGCTCGGCCTATCGACGACAGTTGTCACCTTTGGTGACAAATATTTGTGCATTGCACATTAAACAAAAATGAATGTTTGTTTGTTTGTACTTGTCTATCTTTGTAGATAGATAAGTTACAAATCTAGGTCCATGACAAATCGAGAGATAACAATCTCCGCAATGTCACAAACTGATACAGAGATGCATTCTCAGTACATAGGTGTGTATGTGTGTGTGTAGGGAGCCAGGTATATAAGACCAGAAAATCTTAGGCTAAATTGCCAGTGTTTGCCAAGGTCTTGGCTCCCTCATACCTTCTAGGTATTTTGGCTAAAACATGCAAATTGTTCTGTTGAACACCTTCTGTTGTTGGTTTATGTTCCACGACATAAGGTGTTCCACATTAACATTAAAAAATTTTTTTTTTAAATGCTTTTTATTGAGGAGCTCTAAAAGCCACAAAATAAAACCAAAATGCAGTACACAATAGTGACAAATATACTTCTTCCAACATGATGTATTTTCCTGATATGCAATGACATCAATTTTTTATGGTCTCAAATGCTTTTTATTATGTTTGAAAAATTGCAAAATTTTCATGTGTTTGTAAAGGGAAAGTTATATTTTTGCTATTAAATGTTGTTGTATTATTGCAATTAAATGTTGTGAGTATTGAAAATATAATTTTTAACATCATCTGTTTGTGAGATAAATGTTTTATTTTGTGGCTTTTAGAACTCCTCAATAAAAAGCATTTAAAAAAAAATTTTTTTTAATGTTAATTTTATTCAATTTTTGTTTATTTTTGTATCAGAAAAAAAGTGAGGAATTTTATTTTCTCTTTTGCCGTTATTTTCTTCTTCAAATTCTAAAAGCGTATTTTTTTAAAACTTGTTTTTAACCAAACTTATATATACTTGTCTTTATACAAATTTGACCCTTGTTATTAAATTTTTTCTTTTTTTAGGGGGAGGGGTCATTGCAAACAATAGTGTGTGACACGCATGTATACAGTAGGTAATTGATTCTCGTGTGATTTGCATCATTCACTTTTGGCTCATGCTGAAAAAATCACATTCGTATCAAAATCACCTATTTTATACACTAATTGTATCACTAATAAGTAATAACTATTAATGGCTGAAGTATGATGGAAGCGAGTTCACTAGTAAGTAATAATAGTGCTCCATCCCAATTGCCAATGCTTCCACACGGGAGGCCCATAACATGTGACTATTTTTAGTTTTTTCAATTTTTCTCGATAACTAAGCGATCTACAATAAAAGTAAACCAGTATAAAGTTTAGAAAAATAAAATTTAAAATAAAAAGATTTTCATTTATTTTTTATTATAACTATCAGGAGGCTGAGATACTGGTTGGTAAAGAACGCTATTCTTTTCAAAATCCTAATAATTCTCATTATTTTTTGATTGGGAAGCAGAAAATAAATATAGGTAGACGTGCAAATGGCTAAATAAATTATCATGCTGATATTTTCTATCAGTATGTGGTCTATGGATACATCATGTTTTATGCTTGTATATACTATACATTGGTTACATGGTGTCCCTAATAGTGAAAATAAACCATCAAAAAAATAATGAAAAAATTATCTTGTTCGCATGGTTGTTTGAATGGTTTATTTTTGTGGTTTAGAACACCATGTAGGTACGTCCATATTTTTTCTAAAGGTATGAGTTTGCTGTTTGTTTTATCTCCTTAAAAATGCTAGACTGAGATAAAGATCAATTTTACTCGAAATTAAAAGCACCTAACCCCGTGATTTTTTCTATTCCTAGTACGTATAAAATGAAACATTTTCCAGCGCATACTTAATAACTGATTCAGTGAAAAGTCCAAAAAAATTATATAATGTATTAAGTACATATGATTTGGATTTGTCCGCCAACATATGTAATAATTAAGTAAAACGTGTTTCGAGTAATTCCTCAAAATTATTATCATTACGAAAATTAAGGTTAACATAAAAAAGAATTTGAAACAGATCAACTTCTCATTACTTGTGTCATTGTGTGTGATTAAGTGGGTACCTATTCGTATTTATTTTCCAAAATAATTTAACCAATTTCATAAACTTTTTTTTTTTTTTTTTGAGATAAATGAATGGGTGAATGCTATTATTTCTTGTCAAGTGACAAATCTTAATTGACAAATTTAGCGGCGTCAAATTTCTTAAATAAACAATTGCTGTCGTCAATTAAACTCTCGCATATGTACGTAGGTACCTATGGTACTGAACGAACAAAGTACCTACGGCATTTTCTACAAATTACGTTATATATGTATACATTTGGCCGTTTACGGACTTGAAAAAAAAAAACAAGAACTTTTTCATCATTGATTTTATAACGAAGATATTGTAAGTGTATATTGAACTTTCCTTTTATTGTTTAGCGAGCGATTGACCCATTTTTTTATTTTTTTTATCGGAAAAAAAAACACTTCTGGGTTAAATTCTTTTTGTTCGAACAATATTTGTTCGTTCGCGAAGAAAAAGGTGGTCGTTTTTCGAATACAGCAGAAAACAAAATTAGGCTTGGCAAAATAACTTTTTACCCATAAAATGAAATTCTTCGGCCGATTATGTTTCTATGAAGTTGAGTTAGGTAGTAGAAATAACGATTAGTTAAAATATAATAAATCTTTAATATAAAAGTTAACGATAAACTGCTGCTGCAGAATAGATTGGCAATGTTTCGAGATAACTATACGATATGTTATAGATGGAAAAGTTTTGCTTCTATAAATAAACGATGAAATCGGAACGCAACTAAAAGTTGCGTCAAGTTTTTGGCGTTTTTAGTTTTATGTTCTCGCTAAACAATTTTCACCACTTCGTACAACAGCTGACAAAACATTCTCTTGAAATTCAGTTTAAGCTGGTAATGGGCATTTCAAGAAACAATTACATCTGTTTTTATTAATTTTTTATTTCTCATTTTTGAAATATTTTTCTGCGATAGGTAATATATATCCGTTACAGTAATATTGAAATTCGTGAATGCTTCCCCGATACAACCGGTGCTTAACTTGTATTGCGTTTTGCAGAATCGGTTTGCCGTGCATTTGTTATACACTGAACTTTGAAAGCTATTCAATAAAATAAGGTTAAAAGTGGGGTTGAAATAGAATTAATAGTAAAAAATTTATGTCTGAAATATAGTTGAGGAGACTCCTCAATAAGCGATAAAAATTCTCCAACCCCAGGCCTTGTGCTTCCACTAGGGCGGCTGTTTGAGTGGTTTATATAGGGGCTCTTTACATGCACACAAATACACATATGTAGCAAATACGTACATCTGTGTATAATGGAAGTGCGTCTTTTCCTATTTTGATAAGGAACAACAAACAGGTTCATGTACCAAATTGTGACATCATTGTAATTATAAGATTAGTCACAGTTTGGTTTTTGTACATTACTTGTAATTACTTGCAAGTAATTACGTTCAAACTTTTGTGTGGTTTTATGTCATAGAGACGAATAATATGTCAGCCTTTTGGCGGCAACTGTCATTGAGGGGTGCGAGCCCCTAAAACCTCATACAAATCAAGTGCTCACAATAATCATCTGCATTATTTTCTTATTGTTTAGGTAAAAATGAATATAGACATACAGAGAGTCGAAGAAATTAGCATATCTACTAAGGTGAAGAGCTGGTGCTCCTCCACCTATTATACTGCTCAATAGATAGACTTCACATTGAATATAATTTTTGTGTGCAGTCTACTGTTATATTACTTCTCATATTTTATAATTGCAGTACTTATAGTCTTAGAGAGGCTTCAAAGTTCAAAGTTGAGCCTTGAGGCTTCCAAAAGCAAAATGCATAACCCTTCAAATTAGTGAGCATCAAAAACGAAACTAATGGATGATTTGGTATGGCTAAGCCTTCCTGAAAAATTCGGAAATGTGTAGCCTAATTTTAAGGGAAAAAAATACAATTCTACTTATTTATGTTTCAGAAAAAAATGATACTAACTTGAGTCACCCCCTCCACAAGTTTGACGCTGGCTTTGTCTGTGGTGAATATACTGCCTTTGGGTGTGATGTTAATCAGTTGTTGATTATTTTTACATTGTTCAAATTTAAGTTGTTAATCAAAGATATTAATCAATAAAAATAAATATAACCTGTAATATTGTATTGAACAAAAAAATTTGAAAATATTGGGTCACTTTTTCAAATCTATATTAAGTTAATGAGCCAGAACTCTTTAATTGAGATACTGAATCGAATTACAGGTACAGGATGTCGTGGCTCTGCCCACGAGTCCCCTGCGCATCGCTAGTGCGCAGGGAACTGGCGACGACTGGAAGATACTGGGCTGAGGCATTGCTGTTCAGTTGTTGTCTGAACACAGAGGCTAGAGCTAGGTGTGTGACAACGACTTATTTTTATTGTCCTTGTGACATTAAACCAACTATAGTAAACTCCTACCACTACATGGTAGCAGAGCAATAACGTTCCCCCTGGACCTCTGGAACTGTTAGATTTCATGTCTTCTCGAAATTATGTTTCGTCTGGGAATTTTAAATCAATAAAAAACTTTGTTTTTTGGCCCAGAAAACGGTTCTGGAAATACTCTAGCTTTCACTCAGAAATATTTTGAATAAAATATGTCTGCCCTAATAGTTACCAGTCCTAGGTAATTTGACATGAAATTTCGACATTGACTTGAAATGATATCGAATACATGGACTGATATTAGCCTAAAAGCGGAATTAAATTCGGAACAAAAAACAGTAATATTACTGGAAAAAATATTCTCGTATCTACAATATGCAAAATGGATGATAGGTAGTAATTCTACTCGAAAACATTCATCGTATATAATACGTCTAATGGCCGACGAAAAAATAATCAACATTATTTTTCCGCCGCCCCCAGCGATATATTTTGTCTTCACTATTAAATAGCGCACAAATATATTGTCGATCTTCAATCCTTTTGTCAAGCAAAAAAGTATTCGAGATGGCAGAAAATAATTTTTTATTGTATACCTCTCTCAACTTTGTACGTTTCTAGAAAACAAGAAAAAAAAGGAGGCAAAAAATTGTTCGAATTTACGAAAAAGACGTAAAAAATCACAATCAGCAGCGATGTTTCATCGAACAGGCTTTGACCGGCTGCTGATTCAACCGATACATCGTATGATTTAACTATGCCTCACGCACACGAATGCAATTATCCTAGTGAAATACACTAGCACACTCATACAAACAGAGTTTGCTGTAGTGAGCTGTGGATGCAGCGATGGCTTACACATGCGCATTACGAATGGTTGAACAACATGTTCTGCATAGTATCCCTATGAAATCAACCCCAAATGTCCATTCGCCTTTTCTGAATTAAATTCAACATTGTTGCGTTAATTAATTTTAATTATATGCGTAAATGCTGTCTCATTTTTATTGTTTTTCTCTTATCTTTGTTCGTCATATCTGCTCGTGATTTTAATAATTACTATCGCGATCTCGAACGCTTCCCACCTCGCCACAAAAATCGTAATTTCTAGTGCTGCCATATTTGCGACTTTTGTCGTTTTCGAATTTGTGCCATTTTCGAAATTTTTATGAATTTCCCTAAGATGTTAGGGACTCGTAATTATTTCATTTTCAATTCTTTTTCTTCCGGAAAAAACTTCGTAATTAATTACGCACCATTAATTGAATAAATCTACGATTTTTTCTACACGTGTCTACGAACATAAATAAATTCAAATTTGTTTTTGTTTCCTATTACCATAATAGCACCTTTTTTCGTGTACTTGTTTACAGCCCGTAATGAGTCAAGACATGTCCCCCCAACCACCTCCCAAGGTGCTGAGAACATTGATCAAATGTTGGATCCAGACACACTGTTGAGGGAGAAGGAAAATAATAATCCTCAACATCAACCCCAATCGCAACCAATCCCGGATCCACCCATGCCAAAATGGGCAGATAAGGTAGATGAAGACGAACGTCAGCGTCAGGCAGATGCCATCAATCCTCGACAAACACCTGTTCGGTGGGATGATAATAATGGGAACCTAGTTCCACCACCAACACCCACTCAGTGTGTGCCATCAATCTCGAGTTCGATGACGGACAGTACGGAAGAGTGGAACCAATTCATAGTCACAATTGAGGACTAAGAAGAGTACATGTGTTACCTCAAGGAACTGCTCAACACACCTGTCACTCTGGGCCTTAATTACGATCACATCCTGAATGAAGATTCAGCAATTAAGGCCACGGTCAATGATCTCGAGTTCCCGCCATGCGGCCTTGATAAACATTCTTCTTGACGCTCGTTGCTACAGAAGAAAGCTTTTGGTGCTGCAGGGTCGCATCCAAACCAAGTTTGGTAATCCCAACCCTTCACAACCAGTACAGCCAGTATGCCAAGGGGGTGATCAGGACACCGCTCAATGTGACGAGGAATGCCATGAGGAGGAGGAGGAGCGCCTGGCTAAAGAGGCACTAATCAGTGAACTTGTACCACAGGTCCGGGATGTGTTGGAGCAAGTGGCCATTGATCGGAGATCATTGACCTCTTCTGAACAACGTGTTCAGGAGCTGCGGTACAAGCTTCAGATGGATTAGGAGTAATTCATCAAGAAGTTTGACACTGAAGGTGCCTCTCAACCCGAACAGTCTGGTTCGCAAGCTGGTAGCAGCAATCAATCATCATCTCATCCAAAACAATTGTACGGCATCGTTACAGGTAATAATACTTCATTATTATCAAAAAATCCGTCACTCCCTGCCATATCGTTAGGTGAGGAAAGAATTGAAGGAGAACCCATCCAAAACGGACTTCTCCCTTTAATCCCTCCTCAACCCCTTTTGACATCTAACCCCTCATTAGAAATAATGCATAGGGAACCCACTCAAAATTTACTGACATCGCTAAAATCAGCAGATTTAAATAAATCATCTGAAGTACCGATGGATAGCGATGTTATCATTGAAAAACCCAGTAATCCTAATTACATTCCAAAATGTTGGGAACAGGATTCGAATAATCAAATTGATTTTGGATTTGCGAATTTAAAACCCCCCAAATTTTATTTGGAAAAATGGGATGGTGATATTCTAGGATATCCCAGCTTTATCAACGGTTTTAATAACTATGTTAATAAACGGAACGATATAGCTATTCCCCAAAAAATAAATCTTCTCCATGGCGCTCTACCAAAATTTTTAGTCGAAAAAATCAGCCATTTTTCTCCAGACAACATAGGATATGTACAGCGACTGAAATTTTTACACAGTCGATATGGAGCCAAATCTAAGATTCGAGGTGAAATGTGGCTAAAATTAACCGCAAATTCCACAACAACTAACGACATTATGTCAATACTTGATGCGTTAGATACTTTGACTGTCATGGTTGACAGATATCGTTTGGTAGCCAACGTCATAGATGAGGAGCAGTTATTTAATATTATTGTGAAAAAATTACCCCCTCACTCGTACCAAAATACTTTAAAAAGTGAGGAGCGTCATGTCAAACATATTTTCGAAGCTGTTAGATCTTTTATCGAGATAAGAGAATTATCGGAACCCATCTGTACTTCTGTACCAACCAAGGGCGATAAACCTAACAATCAACCGAATAGGAACCATTCCCAATCGAATTGAAATTTTTCACAACATAAAGGCAGGAGAAATTTTGCAATCCTTTTGCAAGAAACAGACCCAGTACCTCGAGGAAAGAATAAATCCAATCCTCGTAGACAATCCAAAAGGCGTCAATACAAAACAGAAGAAGATGACTCACAGCCTAATTCTTCTGCCGTAGATCCTGATGGAAGTCAGTACGTCCAGATGCCTTCAGGACAGCGAATATCAGTGGCCATGGTTCGACTGGTGGTGGTGTCCCCTACTCACTGCATTTTTTGCAGAGGGCAGCACCATTCACACCTTTGTCGTGTGAAGAGCACATTGGAGTCACGACGGGCGCATTACTTCAAACACAAATTATGCAACCGTTGCGGATTCTCCCATCCGGATACACCAGTCTGCCAAATAATCCCGCCAGTCTACTGCAGGTGGTTCCAGTGCGCCAGCACTGAACATCACTCCAACTTCTGTCCGAAGGTGGAGTACCCAATCACTCCCGCCCGTGTGAATGCATGGATAGAGTACCTTTGGGAGTGCAAGAAGTACTTGCCAAAAGGTAACTTTACTAGTAGAAATACTAATCAGGACGTAAAAATTCCTGACTTTAATTCAAATACACCTTTACAGACGATCCCAGCTACTGTCGTAGAGCCAACCGTTGAGGTTCAACGCAACGAATCTAGGGATTTGAACAAAGTTCAGCCAGTTGCCGGGACTCCAGTATTAAGTGAGTGTTTTACATTTTTTAATACTAGAGATAAAGACGCTCATTTTTTGACTTTTACGTCGTATATTCTCGCTCCAAACAAAACTGACCCCGTAAAAATCAATGGTTTTTTCAATTGTGGCAGTAAGAATAGCTACATGTTCTATTCCTATGCCTACAAATATCTGAAAGATAATCTCTCAGATTATGCGGATATCATAAAATTTTGTGGTTTAGCTGGACAGATGTCCAAACAAATTAGAACACAAAAAGTTAAATTTCATTTAATTAAACATGATGGAACGAAATTTCTCATGGAAGCTAATAGTGTTCCCCACATGACTGGTAATTTATCAGAATTTGATTTTGAAGAATTTAAAAAACGGTATCCAAGATACAAAAATATTGATTTCTTAGGTTTGGATCGAGGACTTTCTATACAATTACTTGTTGGAAACAATTACATGTGGTCTTTTATAAAGCACATAAAGCACTTGTCCCCCACCCTGCAGCTAATTGAGACTGACTTCGGAGCAATGTTAGGAGGATTCCTAGGATCTTCCACCAAATGTGACGTATTCAATTTCACTTTCTTCACATCCCCAGAAAGCATCGAAAATTTTTGGAAATTAGATGTCCTCGGGATCGAGACTAACAATTTAGTTGAAGATGACGCCAAAGTGGAAGCTTTGCATTTGTTCTATAAAAATATAGAAAAAGTCAACAATCGATATTGCATACAGTGGTTATATAAATATAATCCCCCACCGTTAGTCAATAATCGACAGTTAGCCTACTAACGTTTAGAACGTCAGTTACCTAAACGGCAAAAGGACCCAATCTTCTTTCTTAGATACGATCAGTATTTTCTTTCCCTAGTAGACTTAGAAATGATCGAACCTATTGAAAACGATAGACCAGATAAGCTGGTGCACTACTTACCACACAAAGGTGTTTACGATCCTACAAAGAGTACCTCACTCCGAGTAGTTTTCGATGGATCAGCTAAGTCTAAGAAATCAAACCGTTCTTTGAACGATTGCATGCATAAAGGTAAAGTCATACTAGCCAACCTAGTATCAATGTTAGTCAGTTTCCGTAAAGATCTTTACACAATAATTGCTGACATAAAAAAGGCTTTCCACCAGATAGGTCTTCACCCCGAAGACAGAGACGTCACGCGTTTTCTATGAATTAAAGATCCGAATTTATCTGTGAGTTCTAATAACCTTAGAACTTTAAGATTCTGTCGTGTTCCTTTTGGAATAATTTCAGCTCCTTTCATATTAGCAGCACTGCTTTTACACCACTTTCACCAAGTAGACATGGAGTTTCATGATAAGTTCCTCGAACGTTTCTATGTCAATAATTTGATAGTATCCGTACCCACGTACGAACAAGCTATAGATCTCTATACCAAATCTAACAAATTACTCAACGACATCTCTATGGAACTGGCGCAATGGGGCACAAATTGTAAACCTTTGAGAAAAGACTTTGATTTGGATTTTGCCTTGACTGAACCACTTATCAAAGTGCTAGGCCTATATTGGGATATGGACCATGATGTGTTATTCATGCCTAACCATAAACCATTTGTAAAACCTTGGACTAAGAGAACATTTCTTAGAGTACTTTCCTCCTTTTACGATCCTTTAGGCTGGTTTGCTCCAGCATTTGTTCCATCCAGAACATTTATGAAAATCCTATGGTCCAAAGGACTGAAATGGGACAAACCTATGCCAGATAATTTACAAGTCATAGCACAAGACATCCTAGATGACCTTAAAATATGCACGTCCTATTGTTTGCATAGACAATTCTATGAAGGAACATACAACCCATCTGTTTGCCAACTTCACGTCTTTGTGGACGCTTCTCAAACAGCATATTCTATGACAATTTACATTCGATTCTATAACAAAAAATCAAACTGTTATGCTGTTAGATTTGTTATAGGAAAATCCCGTATAACACCCATGCGCCCGATCACAATCCCTAAATTAGAGTTGATTGCCACACTTATTGGTGCGAGAGGACTGCGTGCATTATGTAAACCACTCGGTTTGCATAATGTACCCACTTTTCTTTGGTCTGATAGCAAATGTGTTCTCACATGTCTATTAGAAAGGAAAGTCCATCCTCAGTTTGTCAAAAATCGAATCGATGAAATTAAAAGTATACCTTCTGTCGAATATCAACATGTACCATCATCTGAAAATCCTGCGGATGTAGGTAGTAGAGGTTCATCGGCCAAAGACCTTAGCCAATCTAGTTGGTGGACTGGTCCCACTTGATTATGCCGAGATGAAAAATTCCTCTGCTCACTAGCGATGCGCAAGGAACTAGCCACGACTGGAAGATACTGGGCTGAGGCGTCGCTGTTCAGTTGTTGTCTGAACACAGAGGCGAGAGCTAGGTGTGTGACAACGACTTATTTTTATTGTCCTTGTGACGTTAAACCAACTATAGTAAACTCCTACCACTAAACAGGAGTTGATGAAAGAAACAAGTAGGCAGTTACCTAGGCTACTTAAATCAGGTTTGATGGTAAAAGTGTTTCAAGTTTCAACCCTCCTCCTCCAAATGTTCCAAACATGAAAAAATATAATGAAGATCGGTGAAATATTAATATTTTCCCCAACTTTCTGTAAAGAAAAAATATCATTCAATGTAATAATTTTCGATTCTTACCTCTTCCCCATGGTTTATAATTATTCATACCTGACAATAATGATTAAAAAACTTGTTTTAAAAATCAGAAGTATCCAATAGGTAGTCCAACTACTACCTACCTACTTCTATTGACTTCCTAAAAAATAATTGATACTTTAAGTTACTGGCTAGATAATTTTGTGCTTCGAAAAAATTAGTAAAAAATCATATTTTAGTTTAGGCTATGCTATGTATTCAAGTCGGTACCTGTAGTGCGTTGTATTTCTTTCAAGTATATCAAAATATGGTAGATATCCATCGACTTAATCTTGAGTAATAAAATAGAAGTTTATGCGATAATAATTTCATGGAATTCGTATATTATTCGTATTATCTTTTCTAACAAAATAAAAAATTAGTGTTTTAGGGTATTGATTATCGCATTAGCTCGTTGAATACCGTGCATGAATTTAACGAGTCCTATTCGCAAAAACTTAATCATCATATGCTAAATTGTATTCGAATATATAGGTACTTATTATTTCAATTCGCGGAAACAATTGAGCTCGGTCACGCTATGATTATTCACTTGGGATATCTGTAGAAAGTCTTTGAGCTCTTAATGAATACGCGAAAATTGTTTTCAACATATTATGACTTTTTTCACCATTTTTTTCCTCGGAATATTAATGTTTAACTGTTTGACCAACTTTGTTTATAGGACATTCTTTGTTCGAAACGATTTGTGTTTTTTTTTTTTTATATATTTTTTGTTAGTTTACCTAGCAGTGTTGAAAAGCTAAGGTTTTTTTTACCAACCATGTCGGGTATTTTGAGGAGATCGTCGACGGTGAAAAACGACATAAGACACGCCGAAGAGGTAAAATGTGTCTCAAATAATTTTTAACTTTTCTTTTTCACAATCGTGTTTTATTTTAATATTTAGAGACGTCATGTCGTAGAAAAATTTTATATATCTACTTATAAGTAATTGAAGAAAAAAAAGAAAAAAAATGGAACGTACTCTTAATTACACAAAAGATTTATGATACCCTAATACAGCGAAAGAAAACTAATTATGTCGTGTTTTATTTTGTCATGACTATACGGGGTTAAAGAAAATCGCTAGCACCTCTAAAATTTTAATTAATTTGAAGAAAAAACACAATTTTTTCCGTTTTCCTATTTGAAAGCCATTTTATCAGCTATTAATTTATTTCATTCAGTCACCACTAATTTTTGTTAGCCTCTCTTTGACCCTTTCTATTGGAAAAAGACTTCTTGCATCATTGTTTTTATACTTAATTCGAATTAAAGAATTTATCCCTTTTGAATGAGAGTCTAAATCAAAATTTTTTTAAAGTGAAAAAAATTTTTTTTTTAAATAAAAAAAACCTTGGCAAATGGCTACCCGCTTATGTTACATAAGTATTAAAGAGAGGTTGTTTAGGGAATTTTATTCTTTCTTTTTCTTCTTCCTTATTCAAAATAATTTTTTGGAACCTTTGTTTTTCAAGTTCAACATTTTGACGATGAGAGTTGATGAAAATCCACTCATTTGAATTTTAGTTGGCATCATTCACCTAATAAATTTATTTCCCAACGAATATTTTTATTGAATTGGATGATTTTATTTTGTGGTGAAAATGGAAGAAGAGGAAAGAGTCTTTAGAATGAAGAAAATAATTTTTGAAAAATCAAATATATCGCAATTTTTCAAACATTTCCTTGTTGTGAAAAGCTTATTTTGCCTTTAATCAAATTTTTTGGGGTGTAGTCATAGACACGTATGCGGGTGCAGTAGTGAATTCACAGGAAACGAGGGGGGAATTTGTAAGAGAACTTTACAGCTACCATCTTTATTGGCCCAACGAATTTTTCATTTAAAATATTATTCTTTCACTTTAAATTACAAAAAACCTTTGACATAATTAGCAATTCAGTTCGGCATTTTGTGAATTGTTAAATTCGACACAATAATGGTGAAAAATTTTGTAGAGGAAAAATCGAGAATAAAAGAGACAAAAATAAATGATGAAACCTCCAGATCCTGTTTGGCTGTTATTCCTGTCTAAGGCATTTTAACTGTTTTTAGGAACGAGTGGGTCAAAAATAAATTACTGGTTATATTTTTGTGGATAAAAAGAATTTAAAACGGAAAATTAATTTTCTTTATTATAGTATAGATACCTACTGTTTGAGGAACTTTTTATCTATCTCCAGAATTTTACACCAAAAACAAATTGAACATTAGGATAATTCTGATTTGTAATTATGCTTTTAATCAGTTTGAGTGCCCATAATTTGATCATCAACAGCGTGAATAGCCTAAACCATAACAATAGCGCAGGATACAAATTACTAATGTCTCCAAATAAAAACACCTTGTTGCATGATTCGTGTTAGAAATGAAAAGAAAAAAAAGGAAGTACAAAAAAAAACGTAAAAAGTAATTTATAAAGCTTGATAGGTATATAAGATCGCGTTCACTACCGCTATTAATTTTTTTTTTTTTTTTTTTTTTGTATGTGAGTAAACTTACTAAGCTTACTTGTGCTTTCTTCGTGGAAATTTTTTGAAAAAAAGAATCTATTGCATCGACAGATATGGTTCGATAGGGTGTGGCGATGTGTACAATTTGAATCGTTTAGTCGATGTCTTTTATTTTGGTTGTTTTTGTTTTTCTCTTATGTTTTTCATCGAACCATTTATATTCGATTCTGAATGTTAGTAATAAGAATTAATGAAAGTACGCCGTTTCTGTGCAGGGATGTCAAACTTCGCCACAGTACCACGATAAGGGATCTGTCAGATTCATCGATGAGAACAATATGAACTCACTACTGGCTAATCCAGGTGAGAAAGTTCGATTTTCGTACGAACGAAACGATATTGATAACAGTAAGTCAACTACCTATACTTACTCAGTTTTTGTTCGTAGTTAGTGTGTTGTTTTTTTTCATATTAACGATGGGAAGAGAGTTTTTTTGTGCCCTCCAAAACCTAATCTGTTTTGAGTTAAAAAGAAAAATTATATTTTAAAATGTTTTTCTCAAGTTTTTGTCTCCTCTGGCGTAGTTCCATTTCTTGAGGCCTCGAGCCAACATTCTTAACAGGTAGTTGCACTGAAACGCTCTACATATGTCAAAATTTTGTTCAAGAGTCCACCTCTAGCTCGGCAGATTTTGACATTAAAACCTTTTTTTTAATTTATTAAATATAATGTAGCATCAAGTGTGGGGACAATACTCGTATGGGGTGTAAGGGGCTCGCACCCCTCAATAACAGTCGCCATCCAAAGGCTGGCATATATTCGTCTCTATGACGTTAAATCATGTACACACGTATGTTTGTATGTTCATACCTGTACGTATGTACAGGTAAGATACATAATACGGCCTGTGATCAATTACTCTATAACAATCTCGGTGATGTTACAGACCAGTGCCAAATGCCCTGCGTCGTTTTTTATCACCTAAACAGAGGCAAGTAACGACGTAATTTATGATATAATACAATACGTATATATACGTATGTGTGTCTGTCTGTGTGTGTCAAATCCAGTATATAAGCACACAAAACTGGCTGCAAAATTGCCAGTGTTTGCCTTGGATTTGGTTCTTCCATACTTTTAATGTATGAAATGGCAGAACACGCAAAGCTGTAGATTACGTGTGAATATCTATCACAACAAGATAATCCACAGTGGTGACCCCGACGGGTTTTTTGGCTACCTCGTAGGTGTCTAGGCGCATAGCGCTAATTTTAAAACTAGGTGCATTGCGCTGGCGAGTTACTCGCTTGTGATACAAATATTTTC
This sequence comes from Ericerus pela, assembly GCA_011428145.1. Taxonomy (NCBI): domain Eukaryota; kingdom Metazoa; phylum Arthropoda; class Insecta; order Hemiptera; family Coccidae; genus Ericerus; species Ericerus pela. Next base: position 564,959 of record WOFM01000299.1, on the reverse strand, counting down.
ACAGACCTAGACATCTTTGGCTGTTGAAGAAGAGGTCTGACTTACAAAGTGGGAAGTCTAAACCCCTACTTCCAAATAAATTTGCCAGAAGGGAATTAAAGAAGCAGACCTGGAGGAACAAAGTTGCCCTCATCCACCAACTCCTCCCACTTTGACCAGAGACTCTGATGTCTTTGAAACTCTGGAACAACAAAAACAGATCCAGAGGCCAAAAGTATTATATTTGGGAACTGCTATCGACCCAAACAAGTTAGGAGTTTGCACACTGAGAAGTGGTCATAACTTGAGCTAAGAATCCAACCATCCAACCCCAGACCAATGTCAGATGGAGCCTGGGCAAATTTTTACAAGAAGTACTGAATTGAAAGAGTTGCAGCAGAGGCAAATACAACCAACAATGTTGATGCCTACAACTAATGCTAGTGGTAACACCTCGAATCAAACATCGTCAAATCAGCTTGGAGCAGGCGGGAGTAGTCAACCACAGACCACAGTTGACCCCCGAGATATTAGCACAGTTGCTACAATGACTACAAATGCAACCAATGTAGAACCCTGTATTCCCTTAGGCGGATGATTGAGATTCTAGAATTTCTATCAAATGAAGGAGATCTCTGGTTAACTTTCCTCGAGGGTCGATTTAAAATGGAGAACCTACAGAACAACCAGAAATATATACACATCTGCGGCGGAATACTGGCTGAGATAATACACCACAATGTTTATTTTTAAATTTTAACATCAAAGTAAAACAAATTTTTTCGATCTTAAATTTTTATTACTGTTTTCTTTTTCCTTTCATTTTCCTTTTTCTATAAGCTACCTCTACTTTATCAATATTTTCAATATGACGTGAATTTATTGATGAAGTGAACTTGTTTCTCTCTACTTGTGTGCTTGTAAACGACTCTGAGCTGAATTTTGAAGAACTTTCAAGCAGTCAATGCATACAGCACAGTATTTGCCATTGATTTTAGTTATATTGAATCCAGGTGTATTTATAACAGAACCTGGGGACAATACTTGTATGAGGTACAGAGGCTTGGACCCCTTGACAACAGTTGCCACCCAAACACTGGCATATTTTGTCTCTATGACCTTAAATGAAATAACACACGTATGTTTGTATGTTCATACCTGTACGTACATACAGATAAGATACATTATACAGGCTGTGACAAATTACCAGATAAGGATCTTGGTGATGTCACAGACTAACAGCAAATGCGCTGCGTTGTTTCTTATAACTTTACAGAGATAAGAAACAATGTAAACTATGACATAATACCATACATATATGTACATATGAGTGTCTGTGTGTGTGTGTGTGTGTGTGTGTGCCAAATCCAGTATATAAGCTCACAAAACTGGCTACAAAATTGTCAGTGTTTACTTTGGATTTGGCTCTCCCATACTGACAATGTATGAAATGGCAAAACTGTAAAGCTGTAGATTACCTTCTACGTGTGAATATCTCTCATGACAATGTATTCCACATCAAGGTTCTTCACTTAGCTCTCTCTAACCTCGTTCTACTCTTTTTCTACATTCTTTACTTAAATTTTGTGAAAAATCTTCATTTTGTAATCAAGTTTCTGCGGAGTTTTTCATAGTATGGAAACCAGTAAATGGGTACCCCATGATCTGATGTAAAATATTCATGTTGGCCAACTTCTCTGAAGTTTTTTTTTTTTTTTTTAAATTACGAATCATAAAAAATTTTCCACGATATTAAAAACAATAGGCACTTATCTTGATAAGCACCAGCAGGATTTTCGAATTTAATAAGTAGGTAATAAGTAAAAACCTAAAAAAAATATTTCTAACAAAATAGCTAAATAAAACTTTTCTGTCAAAACTTTTTTTTGTCGACTCAATTCTTATTTTAATTCCAAAAAAAGTAACGATTATATTTTAGACCATTAATATTATTTTGGGTTTGGATGGATTGATTATTTCTCTTTTTAGCAGGTTTTCAAAAAAAAAAAAAATAATAATAATAATATTTCTAAATTCTTTTTTATTGATAAATTCAAGACTAAGAGGAAAAAATCGGAAACGGACATGACACTCAACCAGCTGGGACACCAGGATCATCGCCTGGTAAGCCTATCTTGGTATCTTTTATTTTCAGCTTGAAGACATGTAGGCTATTTTTTTTTTTTCGTTTTCCGTTTTTGTAAAATCCATGGTAAGCCTAATAATAGCGAGTTTTTATTAGTCTTTTAAGTATCAATCGCTTGTTTTATCGAGTTATGAAACCAAAACTTGAAACTCTTGCGTGAAACCATAAAATTTATTTACCTAGGTATTGTAATAATTTCGGTAATTTTCAAATTTAATGCTAGAACATTACGCTGTCACCATAGTGGCGAAGCTACGAGGGCACTGATGGGACCATGTCCTTCGAAGTATTTTGGCCCTTTGCTGACTCTCCGAACAATTTATTAGATGATAAATTCCATCACACGCCAAAAAAAATAATTTCTCAAACACTCGATCCTAGCTCGCAAAAAAACTTTCACGGTTACCCAAAGTCCCAGCGAAAAAAAATCAAACTACGTCACTGTGCCTGTATTTACTGATTTCAGTACTTTGAGAAGAGCTTGAGAAATTCCTGCGCAGAATTTATTTTTATAACTTTTTGTGTACAAATTTTAAGGAAGAAATCAGTAATTTTGTGAAAAATTTGTTCACAAGTTGTACCCGAAGAAGAAGATAAAGATTACTCAGCCAGTGTAAATGAGATTCTACATCGACGAGCGTCGTCAAAAAAGAGTAAACGTCGATCATCGTCTCCATTTACGCACGAAGAATACAGTGGTCAATCAACACCACGACGTAGATCTTCCGTGTTTACTACATCTTCAGAGTAAGTGAAGCACGAGTTATAAATGTTTTTTCAGAAATAGTTTTAAAATACTCATTCAAATAGTTGTACATATATAGAGAGTCATACAGAAAATTCTCTATTTCGTTTTAAGAATAGGTCGTAGGTAGGTAGGTAGGTAAGTAGGTACCTAGTTCAAAGAATAAAGTTAGTTGGAAATTTATGACTTCCCTCGAAAAATAAAAGACACTATTTGACGGTCAGACATTTTACCAGCACCTAGTTGTATATATTTAGATATGCCGACTTTCTGCGAATGTAATTTTATCGTATATAACTTCGCTCGTAGACCTGCTAGTCTGGTACAGGATTTTCATTCAAAAATTTATTTAAAAAAAATCATAGGTAGTAGGTATAGTGGCCTTAGCCGCTACTTCGTTTAACGTCCATAAGACTATAAAATACGTCACACTCCTCCTCACCGAAGTGTAACTGTTTGGCGACGTCTCAACTCCAGTACAGACTCCAGCGGCCTGTGCGCTGTTGTCAAACATACTGCGCCTGGTGTATGCGCAGTAGCTCGTGTGTCTATATCACGATACTGGGGGCGGTGTACACCAAGCTGATCTTCTGAGACCAGTTTATTAGTTTTCGACTTGTTCTGAATAAGAAATTTACCTCTTCAGGTAAAAACATACATATAATATAAATTTTATTGAAAAAATAAAAAACAACTTATATTATACACTAAGACTTAATAACAAAAGTCAAAAAACAAAAATTATAATAATAATAAAAAAATTTAAACTTAGTTAAACTTTTTGGTTTTTTATTGACTCTTGTCCACAAACTGCTGGACATTGTTAGAGGAACGATTAATTTTAGCCATAATGGAGCGATTCTGTGAAAGGAAGAGTAGGAATTAGCAAGTTTGTATTTAGAATTTAAAGTGTAGTTAAAAACTACTTAAACTCTAATTGGTTGGATCGATCCACTGACACTTATCATTCGCTTTCACCATAAGGGAGCTAGACAACAATAATGAGATATGACATACTCTTAAGTCAGTTAGAAGGGTAGTAAAAGGTGCCAATTTCCTTTTATAATCCTTCGGTTGCCTAGTATAGTATGTATTTTCAGATCAAGTGATATGACTAAGTTTCAACCTGAGGTAGTTGGTACTTTGTCATTACTATTTAGTTCCAAAGGTGCTAAAAACTTTATGGGTCTTGTAACAACTTTTGAGCTAGGTAGTAAGATTTCTGCATGATGGATTTTACCATCGGGAGAAGTGTTCAGGCTTACAATTTTGGCAATTTTGTAAATACCTGGCTTTGTCATATAATTCAGAATATGGACTATATCACCAATCTTTGGTTCAAATGTTGCTGTTTGATATACATTATCTACACCTTTGCGAACTTTATCTCTCAGGTATGGGAGATACAGTCCTTTCCAGGTGGCCCAAAGTTTGGTGAGCAAATCTTGATCAACTTTCCACAAATTTTGTAAAGTTTTTGTTGTTGGAGTTATTTCATCCAAAGGTTTATCAAGATCTAATGTGAATACACGAAAGTTAGCGTGTAAAAAGTGAGCAGGTGTTAAAGTCCATTGTTCAGCATCATCGACAGCTGGACACAATGGTCTTTTGTTCATCATAACTTGAATATTTTTAAGACTAGCTTGAAAATTAAGTTGATGATGAGCATGATGACCCATTACTCGATAGAACATTTGTTTAAAAACTCCTATCAGTCTTTCAAACGAGGCACCATACCACGGAGCTTTCGCAGGTGTAAAGTGCCACATTATTCCTTTTTGGTTTAGTTGATTGTGAACATTTTTATCTGAAATAAAGGTGTCCCAAAATTTTGGTTAAAATGTTGCAATTAATGTGAATTGTGCTGCATTGTCAGACAATATCACTTTTGGTGTGCCACAATTGGCAAAGAAAGTTTGTAAAGCAATCCATATTTCACTCGTATTTAAAGACGAGAGAGAAATAAAGTAGACTGCTCTTGTTGAAAGACAAGTGAATATTAATATCCACCTTTTATATATTGGTGACGTTGGGGTGGCCAATTCCTTTTTCTTTTTTGGTAAATATTGGTCAAAGACCGCAAAAGGACAAAAAACATCAATTCCTGTGTAAGTGAACGGATGAGAAAAAGGCATGAGTCTAAAATCTGGCATGGCCGAATGCGTTGGTTGCGCAAAAGGTCTTTTATCATGTTTTTTACAGAGTATGCAAGCTCCCTTTAATATTTTAGGAAGAACTTGCATTGCACGAGGTACAAAATAAGTGCGGCGAAAGGCCGCCATTGTAAATTTGATTCCCATGTGACAATTCAAAGTATGTACATTTAATAAAATCAATTTTGTTAAATGAGACTTTGAATGTAATAATACTGGAGATAGAACATCTTCAGTAAATGGTGTTATATATAATTTCTGAGTCTGAGTAATCCAGACTCATCCAAAACTATATGAAATTTGTCACATGTCACATAATCTGGTGGGTTAGGTGACAACAGTGTTGTAAACAAATCAGAAAAATATTTTTTCTAGTCTGCGTAAATAAAACACAATAAAGCGAATTGGAAGTTACTAGGCAATATTGCATAGGGTTTTATTCATCGAGAACGTTTAAGTCTTTTAGCACTAAATTTTCTAATTGCTGTTAGGCAACTATAAAATGTTCGTTTTAATTTTACTAAAGAGTTAAATTTCTCTAAATCAATGTTAAAAGGTGTATTCATAGGTTGGTGTATAAAACTTTCATATGGTACACTCTTTTTAATTATGTTTGGTTTGTTTGAAAGATCTAAAACTGAGTCAGACATTTCCAAATTTTGTTGAGATACTTCAGTCTGTGCAATAAAGGTTTTTACTTCACTAGCAAAGGTTTCTTTATTTATCACAAATTTTGGTACGTGCGAGATTTTAGTTTTCTATTCAATTTTGCAGGTTTACAGTTATCAAAAATGGTATCTGAAGTTTCAGGTAGCAGATTTGATAATTTATGAGAGATTTTAAAAGATTCTCTCATAGTGTGGAACACTGGTGTAACTTTTTCTTCTTCTGTTAATTCTGGTAATGATTGAATTATATGTAAATCAGTTTTAGGCCAAGTTTCCGGATCTTTATTTAACCAATCCAGTCCTGACCACCAAATTGACTGAAATAATTCATTCACTAAAGCACCCCTAGAGCCAATATTCGCAGGGTTATCAGCTGAAGGGACATACCTAAATTCTATATTAGGTATGCTTTTGATTTCTGTGACACGATTTAGTACAAATTGTGTTAAGACTCTACGTTCTAACAACCAAGTTAAAACGCATTTACTATCCGACCATATATAGGTTGGGCAGTTATGTAAGTCTAAAGGTTTTTGCGCTCTTTCAGCGTGGTATACCAAGCGTCGGTTATACCCTTGGCTATCGGGTAGCTTGCATTCGGACATAGGTTCGAATGATGGTCCTCTCCATAACAAATGAACCATTTGCAGTTCTTTGGCAGTAGATGAGGGCATGGTGTCCCTTCACCATGGGCCTTGCCACAGGTAATGCATAATGCATTATCTGCATAAAACTCTAAACGAGCTTCTAACGTATTTGTGTTATAGCACAAATGCGTTAAATGCTTACCATTACAAAAGAGACAAGAGCCAGAAAGAGGTGTTAACATAACACTCTTTGGGGTTTCTTGTGCCCTTTTAACAGCTTCGCGTTTTTTCTCTTCTGAAACATTAGAAGATTTTACATTAGGTTTAGTAATGGGTTTTTTATCTTCTAATTTTTTGGGTTTTTGAGGATTGGATTTATCCTTTCCTCCTTTTTTGTTACTGTTATCTTTGTTAAAAGTAGCAGCAGTGAAAATAAGTCTGCCTTTAGGCTGGCCTTTTTTCGATTCCTGAAAATTTTTAGGGTTATTAAATGTTTTTGCATGATTTTGTTTTTGAGGACCTTTTTTGTCTTCAAAAAGTTCGTGGATTTTTACAAATTCACAAATAGCCAAAAATAAATGCGAAACATGTCTTTCCGTGCTTTTTAAATTGTTTAAATAGGAACGTGGCGGAAATTTTTTAACCGCTACGTTGAATAGTTGTTCTTCGTCGACGACGTTAGAAATAATTCTATACCTATCAATAAGAATGGCTATACCGTCCATAGTATCTTATATGGACGATATGTTGTCTATTGCGATTGGAAAAGCTGTAATCTTATACCAAATTTCAGCTTTAACTTTTGATTAATCACCATAATGAACATGTAAAAATTGTAATCGTTGATGGTAACCAATTTCATCAGAAGCAAAGTGACTAAATTTTTTAACTATTTCTTTAGGTATTGCATTCTGAAGAATTGAAATTTTTTGTGGTATAGCGATGTCATTACGTAGGTGTATGTATAATCGAAAGCTACAAATTAAACCTGGATAGGTTAAAATTTTAATATTCCATTTTTCTAAGTAGAATTTAGGGGGTTTTAAATTCATCAGGGGTTGTTCTAACTGAATCAAATTATCCGATTCCCACCATTTTGGTATTGGGTTTTCATTTGTGGAAAAAATAGGGAAATTATGTGTTTCTCCTATTAAATTTGGAACCATTGAGGTTAATAAGTTTAAATTCGAATTAACGGGATTTAAATTCATTTGTTGAGGTACGGGCAAATTTGTTGATCGTACAGAATGTTCGGGTGAAGGATCAATAGATATTCTTTTGGATACTGGTTCTTCATTTATTGTAATTTCAGGTAGGGTATTACGTTTACGACTATTAATTATATTAATATTATCGCTAGTCTTACTTTTCCTGATAATCAGTTGGATGAACTGCTGCGAGAAGTCTTCAAACGCGATCTGAAACGTGTTTTCAATCGTTTCTTTATGCCTTCTTTGTTGGCTTCCCAGCTTTTCAACTGTTCTTTCGGCAGCCTGCAAATCGATCATCACCTTCGCTGCTTCATAGGCGAATTGTCTCATCAGTATTTTTTGCTGACGAGCAGTTTCTTCCTGACAGCAGATTTCCTCCATCCGTTCTCTTGCTAATCTGTCGATCTCTTCTCTAGAGACTAGCATTTGTTCCAGTTGTTCCTGAACTGGTTCTGGAACCGGTTGTTGTCTTGCAATTGAATTGCATCTAGATGAGTGTTGAGGTTGGCCAACACTCATCGGTGGGTGATCTACAAAGGATAGGAGAGGAAGGGACATCGGGGAATATTTTAGAAAGCATTCCTCAATTTCAGCTTCAAAGCACTGGAGATTACGAATATACGTTCTTGCCAGTACCGTCAGCTGAAGATCCGTTCGCCTTGGCATCCTCTGTAACTCACTAATTTGAAACTCGATCGCTTTGAGTTGTCTCCTGGCAGCCAATTGAGTTAAATTGGGGTTGTTGAGCAACAACTCCAATTCTTTTGCATAACCGCCAGCTGCAGTTACGTTTCCGTGGTAAATTTCCATGCCCACTACTTGTTCTTCCCAGGAATTTACACTTCCTTCCCAAGAATGTTCTTCAGGGTAGGCCCACTCCCGGTTTAAAGGTACCTCCGCTTGCTCACGAGCTCTCCCAATATTGGGTGAAATTTGTTGGCTTGGAAGCACATTGAAGCCAGGAGGAGGTCCCACCCTGGAAGTTGAAGGTTGTGGATTGTTTTGTGACTCAAGGATGTTTTGCACATCCCTGAGTGTGGCGGTTTGTGGTTGCTGGTTTACATCACGTTGTTGGTGTTCTATGACCCATTGTTGTTCGGCGTCGTACTCCATTAGCTCCTCTTCATCGAGGAGATTTACAACCTGTTTGGGTTGTTGTTCATCCTGAGGAGCAGGTAAGGGTGGTGGTGGAGGTGGTGTTCGTTGCGAAGATTGCGAACTTGTCGAACGTCTAGAACCACGTGAGGTTGTTGACATTTTCGTATCTGTAATTAACAGATACGAAATTGTGAATATTTCACTACCATATATCTTATAATAAGAAATAAATTTTTATTGTAAATAATAAATTTCATTAAAAGAAAAAAAATTTTTGAATCTTTATAAAATTTATGTTTATTTACGAGTCATGCTGATAAAAAATTGGGCATGACCCGTAAGCGCAATGAGATTTTTATTAATTTTTACACGAAATGTTCAAAGTTCAAAATTCTCATATGCCTATCATTCATTACGAATCATACCGATAAAAAAAATTGAGCATGACTCGTAAGCACAATGATGGCCCATGAGAATTTTTTGACACAATTGCAAGAAATATATTTTGAAAAATACCTATCATTCACCACGAATCATGTCGATAAAAAATCGGGCATGACCCGTAGGCGCAATTATGATATTTGCGAATTTTACATGTAAATTAATTTATGCATAATAATTTTTAAACTAATTGAACATATGGGTCAAGCCGCAAAATTAATTTCAGCGTGACCCATAAGCGCAATGACGTAAATTTAATCGCGACACTGCATGTTTCTAATAAGAGAAAAAAATTTAGAATTTATAGTTAATTCGTGTATGAATTAATTATAATTAATTTTCAAAAAAATAATATGATTTTTGATCAATTATTTTTACAAACAACAAAAAGTAAATTTTTTCATTTTAAATTGCCGAATGTTTTCACTTTTAAAATGAAACACAATAATTAATTAAATTATTAACTATTATTAGTACTTACATTTTTGTTGATTTTTTGATTTTTCTTGATCGATCTTTTTTCTTTTTGTAGAATCGAACAGGTTTTTCAAAATCAAAATTGTTTTTCGGTACGTTAATTTTGACGCACTTTTTTCGTAAAACGTGAGAAAAATTGGATGACACACGATTTTGCGAATTAACGACTTTTTATAATTAATTAAAAATTTGTTTTGAAACACAAAAATAGTTAATTTAGAATTAATTATTTGAAATATATTAAAATAAAAACAAATTATTACAAAACACAAGAAAAACAGCAAAATTGGCATAACATCAATAAACAGAAGATATTCAAAATCATTCAAAAGACAAGTGAATGTTCCATGCAGTTTGAATATTTTGTCACATTTGTAAGATAAGGGTATCTACGCATGTGCAAATATTGAACCCGATGTCTGTTTGCTGCTTTTTTATTGTGTTTGTAGTGGTTTTTCCCTCGTAATTACGGTTGTCCGTAATGGTAGGGTAGCACTTTTGCCTTGACCGTGCAAAAGTGTGTTGGTGTGTGTGTGTAATTATGTATATAACTACACAAATTGCTTGCACAGACCTGCAAACCCATTTTTTTGTAAGTGAAGTCATTTGTTTGACCTTCACTTCTTTATATTCGTGCATTATCGACACGATCTCTATTATTTTTGTAGAGATTGTGTCTTTTTTAAGAAACGTACCAAAATAGTATAAATAAGAGAGAGACAAAAGATTAATTTTTTCTCTTTCTTTTCAATAGTTCTCGTTTGTCGTAAAGACAGGAGCGAGGATTATTGTATACGGTGTTGATTTATTCCAAGAATTTTTTCAAAGTCAAGCAACGAAAAAATCCTCGATTTATTAATTTACAATACTTTGGCCATATTTGTTCGACGTATTTTTTATTTTGGATGGCGGGAAAATTTTGTAATTATTACGTAATACTGAGGGTGGCGAAAAATTTATTTTATTAGAAATAAATACTTTTGTTGTCCAAGTTATTGCAATATATTAACGGAAATTTTTTTAAAGTCCCTTATGATTATTTTGTTGCGTTGAAAAGGGGAAATATTTATATTTTCTTTTCTTGTGGAAGAGATTTTCTATTTGGGGAAAATGGTAAAACTTTGTTTTTTACACGAAATTTTATTATTTGGCATTTATTTTTTAATAGATTTCATTTTATTGATACCTATTTATTGTCAGTTTGATGAGATGTTATTTCTAACACCTCATAGTTCGTAGGATTTTTACTTTGTCCCTGCTACCATATAGTGGCCTTAGCCACTAGTTTGTTTAACGTCCATAAGACTATAAAATATGTCGTCACACTCCTCCTCACCGAAGTGTAACTGTTTGGCAACCGTCTCAACTCCAGTACAGACTCCAGCGGCCTGTGAGCTGTTGTCAAACATACTGCGCCTGGTGTATGCGCAGTAGCTCGTGTGTCTATATCACGATAGTAGGTATCTACTTACATTACGGAGGTTACAAAAATAAATTGTAGATACTCTCAACCTATCTTGTTGTTTCCAACCAAATTTATCGTGAAACTAAACGAATGAAAATAATAATATAGCTGTACAGTCTGAGGAGAGAAATTTTTCTCCACCTATTCTTCAATGTTGAGCACTGTCAAATGAGGTGAGATTGAAAAATTTCAAACTTATTCTGCTCATAACTTTTTTAAGGAGTGAAACAAAAATTTTTCAAGAAAACTCACGAGGCAATTACCATCATCTGCCATTTGAGTTTTTGAAATTTTTTCCAACTTCATTGGAACACTGACCAATGATAAAAAATAGATCATTTAATTTCACCCTTCTTTCGTGATGCGATCGAGTGGGTTTATTCTATGATTGGAATCAGTTTAGAATTATACTCTAAAAAGGTATACAACAAATTTTGTGAAAATTTGTTGCGCTATTTCTGAAATATGGCTGAAAAACTACTCAAAAGTCAAAATTTAATAAATCTTAAAAAATCAAAATCAAAAATTTTTTGAAACAAGAAATGAGGAGGTAAATTTGAATTAGAAAAAGATACATGGTTCCATTGTTCGCTTTGGGTACAGTAGAGCTATTTTCCTTTATAAGGTTCTCCTTAAGTAACTCAGTACGATTCCTCAGTATTATTTTCAATGGAGCATGCTTTCCTTTCAGAGTTTCAATATTTGAAAAATAGATCAAGGTTCATTTCGTAGAGGAGAAATAGGACATTATATTGGTACAAATCATGAGTTTTCAAATAGGTAGTCTTTCAATTTTTTGCCTCGAGGATTATTTGAGGGATATTTTCCTCAATACATTTTGTTCAAAATGTTAAAATTTCTCCCTTGAAAAAAAAAACCGCAATATTAATTATAAATCTGATATTAAAACATAGCTAGACTTTATATATTATTTTGGCCGCCTCTAGAGCCAGTTTTGCTTTGCTTACTCACCAAAAGTAGAGAGCCATTTCAGAATATGCGCAATTTTTTTCACTTCACCAATTGTTGCCCCTAAGACCTCTTTTACAAATGGAATCGCGCATCTCATATGCGTATGCGATTTGCAAATTCAAGTGAAAAAATAACCCGATTCACACTGGATACGCGTATCTACTGACAACTAGTTTTTTGAAAAATCTGTTACTGAATACGACAACACGTGTTTAGTTCAGCCGCCACCAAACGAAAAGTATCTAGGTGGCAAAATGTTTGGGCAACATAAAAAATAATAATCTGAAACATCATCATGACCATATTCCTTGTGTGAATGATACCAAGGTATTGATACTAACTTCGCTACTAGGTACACTCGATCTGTTTATTAGTGTGTAAGTGTGTGTGAAATGACGTAACACGTAGGAGAAATATTTTGTACTTTGGTATTTTTGACTGAGAAATATATCAAAATTAGCGTTGGCGAAACGTATAGAATTTTTAGTGCGGATATTTTAAAGTAGGTTTTCCTCAGAAAATCTACTTATTACCCTTAGTGCGGTATTAGCCCACAGGATTGGGGGTGGGTGCGTTTTTCATTTCATATTCTCGGGAAAATTTTGGCATTAATAACTCAAATTCATACGTATATATTTATAGTTAATATCTTGTTTCCACGGTACAGGTCGAAATTTTTGGTCGATAGTCACGAAATTTGGTACGAACATTTTTACCAAGCCAAAGACAAGATCTATTGATTTTGGTGTGGATCGACCAACGGTACTTCTCCAACAACCATTTTTGTTTTTATTTTGGTTATAAAATGCTCAGTTTTACACCAGTAGCCACGAAATTCGGAATAAATATTTAGTATAATTTACTGTAGTACGCTATCAATTTTGGCGCGGATCGACAATGCTCTAGAGAACAAATATAATTTTTTTCATTTCATATCAGAGTAGGGAATGATTAATAATATTGGTAGAATTATGATCCAAACTGTACATTAGAATCGTTCTCAATATTACTACTATACTGACATTCAACAAAGCGCAGGTACCAATTCAAATAGTCTACAGATATAATCTGTACATCGTAGATGACACCCAAGTGATCTTATTTTTGCTGCCAAAAATCTTGATACATTTTTGAATATTTTGATTTTTTGAAAATGAGGAATGTTCGTGTATTTTTGACTAAAGTTTATTTGAAGATAGAGAGTCAACTAAATTAATGGCCCCAAAATAACATTGTGGGACAATACTTGTATGAGGTACAGAGGCTTGGACCCCTTGATAACAGTTGCCGCCCAAACGCTGGCATATTTTGTCTCTATGACGTTAAATGAAATAACACACGTATGTTTGTATGTTCATACCTGTACGTACGTACAGATAAGATACATTATACAGGCTGTGACAAATTACCAGATAAGGATCTTGGTGATGTCACAGACTAGCAGCAAATGCGCTGCGTTGTTTCTTATAACTTTACAGAGATAAGAAACAATGTAAACTATGACATAATACCATACATATATGTACATATGAGTGTCTGTGTGTGTGGCTCACAAAACTGGCTACGAAATTCCCAGTGTTTGCCTTGAATTTGGCTCTTCCATACTTGAATGTATGAAGTGGTAGAACACGCAAAGCTGTAGATTATCTTTTACATGTGAATATCTCTCACAACAAGGTATTCCACAAACATAATGGATAGATATGTTAGTTTTGATATTCTTATACTTAATATTTGTTTTTGTTGCACCATTATTCACTTTTTTACAAATGTAAACTAACTTTTCCTCCTTTTTATACACTTTTATTCTACTCACTCGGTGCGTTGAAGTACACCAGATGACCAACTTCAGCGCTGCTTTCACATGTTGCAACCTACGCACACATACACTTATATCCGTTTTTATCAGTTGTTTTTTCAATAATTTATTTGTTTCTATATCGAAAAAAAATTGAGAAATTTTATTTCCTCTTTCGCCTTATTTTCTTCTTAAAATTACAAAAGCATATTTTTTTGAAACTCGTTTTTAACCTAACTTATTATTACATGTTAAAAACCATAGTTCCTATTAACCCAATTTTTGCAGTATCCGATTTCCCTTTTCCCATAATTAATATTCTACTATATTATGATTGGTGTAAGAGTGTAAGGAAAGTTTTGATGTGAAGACAGAAACTAAATTTTAACTTGGCAACTTAAAAAACCATAGAGTGATGACATATCACTCAAAAATACAAATAATGTTTTTCAACCTTTTTTTTTATGCTGTTTGGAGCTTAGGGACAACTTCGATGTAAAAATGCACATTAAATTTGATTTCAGCGTCTCAAAAAATCATGGTGTGGAACTGTGCATAATACATACATACATACATACATACATACACACACACACAAACAAACAATTATTGCTCATATATAGTATAGGATAGGATAAGATATAGATAAAAGAACAGATACAAATGAATGATTCTTCGTACTGAAGTTCAATTCAATATATCAGTCACTGGATCAAACTGAATTCACAAAAACGGGAGGGCTGTTAATCTCACCCCGGATATTGAATCCCACTTCATTTGACCGTATTTAAAATGTAAACTGACTATTTCCTCAAAAACGAATGATTTTCAATAGTAAAAGGAATAATTAGGAAGTAGGTAGGTATTTACCTACCTATTGTATCCTTGCAAATTATGATTCACTCACTGCGCCCATTAAGTTTCATGAATTTGTTCTTGAAGAAACATTAATTGTTATCCTTTGTAATTTCAAAGATCTAGGTTCTTTTTTAAGAAGCCAAAGTTTTAAATGAAATCAACCTGAAATTTGTATTGGTTCTATATTTTAAGGCCATTTGTAACAGGACTAGGTAGTGAAAATAACTTCTTACCACTTTTACTCGACGCAATTTAATTCATAATAAAAATTTTGGAGTGCAAGGCCAAATCAATAGGTACGTTGCACATAATGAATAAAATAAAATTTGTGAAGATGGCCATCGCTTGGCTATTTTTATATTAGGAGAAAGAAGGTGGATTTGACTAATTTTGGAGTGTAAAAAATCTAACAGACGAACAATTATGATGAATTATTTAGAACTCTTTTGTGGATCCGGGAAACGTAGGAATAATAGGTATTGATGGTGAAAAGAATAATTAGATGTATTTATTGTAGAAGAAATTAAAAAAAAAAAATTTTGGCAAAGACGAAGAAGTATTGAAATTTAACAAATACGTAACTACAGATAATGTTTAGATTATTTATTTATCCGGTTGGTATAAATATTATTAGGTATATTTTTCAACATTTTTTATTGGTTTTTCACTTTCATTCTTATACCTACGTACTGACTTAGATTTTGTTAACGTATTTCGTAAAATTCTCTTTAAGAAGTAGGTATCACTATATTTATATTTTTTATAATGATCACACCAATGAAAATAAAATAATGAACAATAGTCCTTTATTTCGCGACAGAAAAATCATGACTATTTTATGGAAGTTGGTTCTTTAACATATTTTGTTGTATTTGCGGAGAAAATGAAGTACGTAACTTCAACCTGTCTAAAACAATAGCTAGACGAGAACACCCATTCTAAATAAACCATTGTTACGGACTCATTTTGATAGCAATAATATCAAATTAAATGTTTATATGATAGGTAGATATGTGTAAAAGCTGAAAGATTCTAAAATCTGTCCTTTCTATCCAATGCTCAAGTCTTTCTTTCTTTTCTTCTTCAAGCGCTGTGGTTCTTCTTTTCCGATAAGTTTAACAGCTTTTAAAAAATTTACATGATTCAGAATTCACGTTAATGTTAGTCTACCCACTCGCACGAAAAATTAATTACCTTATGAAATTCAGGATATCATCAACTTTGAATCAGTTAGTTAAAATGCCATCAAATTAAACGCGCTATTACGTCAATTTACGCCTCTTCTCTCCCCCTATCATGTAACTGTTTCCATGGAATATTTCGAATTTCATATGTCATTCATTTGCTTGAGACTGAGAATCCTCTAAAACGCACTGCCCTAAAACCGAATAACAAAACAAGTCAACACCCCTGACGAAACAGCAACATTATTATTATTATTATTATTATTATTATTATTATTATTAGTATTACTGAAGCGAGCGAGGCGAAGCCAAGGGAAGCTTCTTTATGTACCCACTCACGATGACGTCATTTCTCATTGATGGCAGAACCAAAAATTTTCGAAATTCTCAGATAACTCGCTAATTAAAAGGTTTTGTCATAAAAATTGAAGGAACTGACGTATATTAAGCCTAAATGGTAAGGAAAAGAGCGCCAACTTCAATAATTCCAGTCCCTAGCCCTACATCTTGTTGGAGAGATTTTTAAAGGATTATTTTTCTATTTTTAGCGCTTTTTTTTTTAAGTCTGTTCTATTTTTCTAAATTCGAGCTATTTAAAAAAAAAAAATTCTGTTCCTCCACCGGGATTTGAACAGCCGGATGTGAACCGCCGTCGCACGATCGTTTCAAATATTCGGAAATTAAAATTTTTTTAGTTCAGATTCCTAATTTCGATAGGCAAGAATTTAGGATATTCTTTTTTTAAAAATTGAATGATACATCGTCCATTACGTTTTTTGAGGCGCTAAGTTGAAATTTTCAGTTCATTTTTGGATTAAACCACTCATTGTGGTTCTCTGTGACCCTTAAAAAAGATTGGCATGATTTTGTCTTAAAAATCAATTGATACATCGTCGATTAGGTTTTTTAAGGCGCTGAGTTGCGAATTTTCAGTTCATTTTTAGATAGAACTTCTCATTAGGTCCCCTATGACCTAAGAAAGGGGTTAGGATAATTTTTTCTTGAAAAAGTGAGTGATACGTCGTCGTTTACATTTTTTGAGGCACTGAGTTCAAATTTACAATTAATTTTTGGATTGAACCGCTCATTTTTCCCCTTGTGATCCAAAAATAGTTTACTGTTTCATTGGGTGCTACATCATCGGATTGGTTCATTGAAGAGCAAAATTTCACGTAGAAGATGTGTGATGCGGCACTAGTACACTTTTTTTAGAGGTGGGGTCGTTGAGGATAACTCACTTTGTTTCAATTATGATTCTAGGGTTCACCAGTGACCGGCGAATCTTACCTAGTTATTATTATTATTATTATTTTGACCAATCCAACTGATATAGTCTAAAAGTACATATTACTGCATCTTGTTGGTACACAATCTAATGAAAAATCAGTTTGTGAGGTGGTGCTTAAATGTGGTAAGGGAGAGAATTTCACTTCACGTATCTGCACAGATACACTGTGAATAAAATTATTGAAGAATTAAACTCACTTACTGTATTTCTACAGATGCACTACCCTGTATGTGTTTACTGTTAAAAAAGTATTAACAGAAAAATAGGTAGTTTCAACGGTAATTTATGCAAAAACTGGGCACCTTACAAAAAAAAGTGTTGAATAGTTTTTTGTAGATTTTTTATCATCTTCTAATTTTGTTTGAACAATTTCGGCTCAGATAAAAATTAAGTGAGATAAATGTGAAAAACAGCCTTGTACCACCATTTTAACCCATCGCGTTGAGAATTCTGGGTGGTTATTAAGGATGGTGAAGCCGACGCATATACCAAAATTCAGCTTTTTATTTATTTTTTTTGAATTCTAATTTCCTTGGACTATTGGTACTTAATACTATTTTATATCTGGGGTAATGGAATGTTTCAGTCTTTAATACAAATTAAATTTTCACAAGCGATGAAATGATGAAAAATGTTAATTGGGATGTCTTAAAATTCGTCTAAGTCGTCTCAGACAAAAATATGGCAGAAGTTGCATCCAGAAATTTCTCAAAAATTTTTGTTCGAATATGTTTGGACTATGATTGTATCAAAACAAACTCTTCGAATATAGTCTCTATTTTGATTGAAGTTTAACATAGTCAAAATTCAGAGCAAAGCTTATCCTTAATTTATCGAATTAATATTAAAAATTCTCCCAAAAAATATTAATTTTTAGATCATACCGTAGGCCAAAAATTGTACTAATCAACTCTTATTATTTATTCTCTGCTGCTCAGAACTGCTATTACAATCGACGACGCTGAAATTAAAGAAGAACAAATTTACGAAAATATACGTCTCCATAAAGAGGTGATCGCGAATGTAAAACAACAACCGTGGCCGATTCGAAGAAAATTAAAATTAATTCAACAAGCGAAAGCGTACGTAAAACGACACGA
Source organism: Ericerus pela (assembly GCA_011428145.1). Classification (NCBI taxonomy): domain Eukaryota; kingdom Metazoa; phylum Arthropoda; class Insecta; order Hemiptera; family Coccidae; genus Ericerus; species Ericerus pela. Next base: position 546,789 of record WOFM01000299.1, on the reverse strand, counting down.
AGGAGAACTGCAAGTTCGACTGAAACAAAGTAGAAGCACTAGAGATATTTTGACTCGCTTTAAAATCGTTTTAATCAAGGTAATAGGCTGCTGCACCGAGTGTAGCGATGAGATATTTTATTATCAGCTTACTTAGGCCTACACGAAGCGACAATTATTTTCAAGCCGTTATCATCAACCGTTTTTAGCAAAGAGAAAATTAATTTTTACGTTTCTGCTTCAATAGAAATGGCAACACACAAAACGCGAATTAATTAATTTTATGAATTTACTAATACCCTGGGAATTACGTATCAAAGAAATCGAATCTCATTTTGGAACTGTTGTAGCCTCGTATTTTACGTTTCTGCGTTGGCTGTTTTGGATGAATTTAGTCATTTCGATTGTTTTAACAGCGTTCGTCATTGTACCGGAGGTAAATTCTCTTTGCAAAACTCATTTCAGTCTGTGTGCATTGTATGAGTTATGATACGAAAATAAAGCTAGGAGTGAATAAAATGCAGAAGTTCCTCTTAAATATCACCATTTAGTCAGTAGATCAAATATTTAGTCGTCTTCCTACGGGTTTACAATCCCTTCCGACTATAACTAAAACAAAACGAAAAAAAAAATAACAAAAAAAAAATAACGGGTTCTGCTTAAAACTGACCCTTTTTTGTGGCGACAGTCGGAATAGAGAAGAAAAGGAATTCAAATTACTGATTATTATACGGAAGAAGACTAAACTGAAAGGAATATGTTAGAAAATTTTCAAGTACCTAAGGATTATTATTTACTTATGAACCCCCTTGTCTCTTAAGTTAATCCGGACAGTCCAGAGGAGAGACATGCATTTATTAAATACTGTATGAAATGAAAAAATAAAAAATAAATAATACCACATCTCCTATTCTCTTACCTTTTAGTATTTTATAACCATGTTTTATTTTTTCCCCATTTCTTAGGCACTTGTTTCTTTTTTTCATTATTTAATATGCTTCGATAGGTATATATATATATATGTGTCGTAGGCGCTTTGGAAAATCCGTCATTTTGCAAATACCCTACTTCATTTGAGAAAAAGCAGAAAATGAAAAAAAAAATTGTTTCAATTAGTCTGACAATTTTGGGCATTTTACAATGTGCTAGGCTAATTGGAAAATCAAACATTTTTGGCTCAATTAGCCTAGCACTAACTAGGCTTAATGAAATGAGCCCAAACGCATTTAGGATATTTAAAAATTGTTCCAATAATATTAAAATCATCAGGCTAATTGAATAACTATAATTTTTTATAAAATTCTGGCTCTTTATTGAATAACAGGAGTATTATAAGCACTTTACAATCAGCCCAAACCCGTTTAGGCTAGTTAAAAATTGTAAAATTTCTTGCTCAATTAGCCTAACTCTAACTAGGTTTAATGGAATGAGCCCAAACCTAGTTAGGCTAATTCAACAATTTTTAATGTGTAAACATCTTAGCACTCAGTCAACGGTAGGGGCTAAATAAAATTCGCATAACTATAACTCTCGTTTGTCTGTGTTACATGACGCATGGGTCTGTGGTTGTGTTTGTGTGCTCAACACATTGCGCACACACACAATCATATTATTATTATGTTTACCCATGAATCCTTCATGAGTAAAGCTTAGTAAAGCTTCAGCGGAACTCATGCCTTTTTTAAAAAATAAAATGTCGGCGTTTTATAATCGGCCTAATGCAAACCATGGGTATTTAGAAAACAAATGAATCACAAAAAAATTATTTTTTCTTATACAAAAAAAAAGTCACGTGACAATAAATAATGTTTTTTTTTATTCATTCGTTTTCTAAATAGCTTAAATTGCATTAAGCTGATTATAAAATGTCAGCATTTTATTAAAAAAAAATTGTTAAATTAGCCTGATGATCTTAGGCTAATTGAGACGACTTAGGTTTGGGTTCATTCCATTGAGCCTAGTTAGAACTAGGCTAATTCAGTAAAAAATTTTACAATCTTCAATTAGCCTAATCCGGTTTGGGCTGATTATAAAATACCTACAATACACCTGACATTTAATAAAGAGCCGGCATTTTATAAAAAATTATTGTTGTTCTATTAGCCTGATGATTTCAGATTAATTGGAATGATTTTTTAATTGCTTAAATGGGTTTGGGCTCATTACATTGAACCTAGTTAGTGTTAGGATAATTGAGCCAAAAATGTTTGATTTTCTAAATAGCCTAAAACGGTATAGGCTCATTGTACAATGCCTAAAATTGTCAGGCTAGTAAAAACATTTTTTTTTTCGTTTTCCGCATTGCCGGCTCTTTCTAAAATGTCAGAGACGTTTAAAAAATTAATTAGGTTAAAAACGAATTTTTAAAAGATAAGCTTTTATTTTTTTTTTGGCTTTAGCTTCACGCGAAATAAACATTATTTTGTTTCGGAATGTTGGCTGCAATATTAGTATATTTTAAAATCGCAGTAATGAATAGAATAAAAGCTTATAATCACGGATTTTCCAAAGCGTCAACCACATATGCATGTTTCCCAAGCAGCAGCCTATTTGTATTTTTCTCATTTTTTCTCGTCTGTTTTTATTTATTTATTCTTAATTTAATAAATGTATGTCTCTTCAGCCTTAGTACTGTTGAGAGGAGTGGGGGACCCAATTTTAAATCAATAAATAAAATACCAAAATGAATAAATCAACGCGAGCAAAGCTGTAGGTAATTAATTATTTTTTGACCCTTCTCACCTTTAGGTTAGGTACTTTGTATCAAAAACTCTTCTTTTTTGGACCTTGTGTCAACGGAGATTTTTAATAAGGTCGTTCAAAACTATATTATGCCAAAATTTCTGCCAATTTGACTAATACCACTTTTTTAAATGAAGTATGCGGGGGGAGGTCTTTCATTCTGAACTTGAATTGATGAAAGTAGCACATCCCATAGTACCTACTTCTTCTTACGCGCACATTTACACCCGTCTAATATGAAATATGATGTCATTTAATAATTGTGCATCCCAGAACATTCGATAAAAATGGACAGAAAAATATACATTTGAAATTAAATAATGGTATAATAGTAACCTCACGTTTCTTTTGTTTTTGTAGGTTTGGCTGGATAAACATCGAAGACTTGAAAATCGTGGTTACATACGACCAAACGAAACACGGATCACATTGGACATGATACTGAATTTTGAAGGAATTTTGGAGTATTCCCCTCTATTTTACGGTTATTATTCATTTCGTCAACGCCGTGGAAAATACCGAATTCCCATCGCATATTTTATGATCGGCATTGGGATGTACATTTACAGTTTTATAGCAACACTGAGGAAGTAAGCGTTAAAATAACGAATTCATAAAATTGTGAACAATGCCTAAACGAAGAGCTCCGCAAGAAGGGCTCGCTTAGTCCTTAATATGATAATAAAGTTAGAAATACCTACCTCTAAAGACTACGATGATTCTTAAGTGTTATAAATTTGAACATTTCATCTCATCAGGCCAACTTCGTTTTTTTTTTGTTTTTTTTTGAAATTCTATCTTCAAAAATTTTCGAAATAACCTACGCTACTGCTGTAAATTTTCAAAAATTATTCAAACTTTGCTGCGAAAATAAGGCGCGGAGACAAAAATATTATCCGCATCTATGCAAAAACCCTCTTGAACAAATTTTGGTTCATTTTGATGCATGAAATTTACAAAGTTTCATTTTTCGAAATATCTTCCGTTCATTTGCATAACAAAACAGTCTTTCGAAATCATTTTCAATAATATAGTGGTTTATGTCATTGATCGCTACCCAAGTGAATGGCTCATTTTTTTTTTTTTTTTTCGAAATTTTATGCGTCAGATAAAGTTTATTTTTTAAAATTCATTTCTTTGGAAAAATGTACGGGGTTTTCTTCCCAAACTTTATAGATCTGAGTTTCGAATGTCACGTTCATAATTTTTATCAAGTTGAGAGAAAAATATCTCTTCCGCCATCAACCGTGGTGAGTGTAGGTACGTATGTTCTAAAAGTATCAAATTTTGTATTAGCTGCCACTCGAAAATTGATTGACCGATTTTTCTCAAATTCAATACCAAACTAATCCTTAATAGTCTTTAATTACCATAAAAATTCAAGTCCAAAATCTTTTAAAACATTTTAAGCAGAGACGAAATTTCCTTTTCATATGATTTCTCTCTCGTAGAATGGCTGTAAATTTTCGCCTAAGCAAATTGTCGGAAAAAGAAGACGAATGTATTTTTACGTGGAAGTTGTTCAGCGGATGGGATTATATGATTGGTAATGCCGAAACGAGTCACAATCGCACTTCCTCCATCATACTGGGTTTCAAAGAAGCTTTACTAGAAGAAGCCGAAAAGAGAAAAGAAAAACGGAGGTTGGTTTATGAAAGATTTACTCATATTAGGGAAAACCGTGTCGTCTTATTGTTAATACCGCGAATAGTTTTCTAATTTTTTTTTTGCCTTTAAAGGTCTAAAAAAACATATAATAAAAAATGAAAAATAGTAACCAATTATTTCGATTTTGTGTATTGTCATAGTTGGAAGCTAATATCAATCCGAGTGTTTGTGAACCTGAATGTTTTATGGATGTTGATATTTTCCGTTAAGGCTGTCGTGTCTGTGGTCAACAAATCAAACGATCGCGAAGGAAAAATTGAAGTAGCAGATTCGTTTCTTCTAAAATGGTGGTACCAAAACGAGACCACCGTCGTCATGACTGTCATCGGAAACGTTTTTCCTTTTATTTTCGAAATGTTCGGTTTTATCGAAAAATACCATCCGCGTAAAACTCTTCGTATTCAATTGGGAAGGTATTTTCTTCGAAATTAAATTCGATCAAATTTTTTTTTTTCAAATTCTTACTGTGTATATAATTATGTTACGTACGTAGTCCGAAATTGTACCATCTCAGGTTGGTACAGTCATTTTTGTACAATCCTGAGATGATATAAGGCATTTTGTACTAAGTCCGAAATTTCGGACTTTGTACAAGTTTTCTTGTATCATCCTAGGATAGCATAGACGTTTTGTATAATGTTGTATTTTTGATCAACTTTGTACAAGATTAGTTATACCAAGTTCAAATTTATCATTTTTCATAACATTCCCTGCCAAAGATAGCCTTTATTTTTTATAGCTCTTTTTAATTAGTGAATAGAAAGAACTGTTAGGTAGGTAATGAAAAAAAATTGTTTGTTTGCATCTGAAACTCCACATACCTACCTACTCTTTTTTTTTAAACTGCTTATTCGATTTGGTAAAGTGCGTCACTTGAACTTTGAAGTTTTCAGTTTTCACTTCTCAGAACTAAAGCTAAAAATATAAAGTAGAACTGAGAATAAACTTTCAAACAGAGCTCGTCCAGAACTAAAACTCTCGATGAAAACATTCGAACCTAATTAAAGTTTTCAGTTGTTTGAGTTTTTACTTCTCTCTATGGCGAACGACAGAAATCGTTAAACAGAACTGAGAAACAACTTTGGAAAGAACAAATACAGAACTGAAACTTTAGAACTCAATTACAGCTCTCAGAATGGAGCTCTCAAGGCGAAATTTCGCAAAAACCATTTAAGGATAGGCTTTTACACATGGAAAAAATTTTGTGAAAATGCGTCAAGTAGGAAAGGCGTGATGCAGCGACAAAAAAAAGCAACTTTAATTTATAATATGGGGATGTGTATAATAATATCGATTAATTTGTGAAAAAAATCAATGTATCGTGATTAATTCGAACTTTATACAGCTGATCTTGCATAAAATTGATCAAAAATATAACTTTGTAAAAAAAAGTATGTATTATCCTAGGATAATAAAAGAAAACTGGTACCAAGTCCCAAAATGCCTTGTACCATCTTATGATTGTACAAAAATGGCTGTATTATTCTAGGATGGTACAATTTGAGACTTGATACGTAACATACATCATACATACAAACATTCATTCATACATACCTACATACATACATACATATATACATATATACATACACACGTACAATTTTATACTTACATTTTGGTTGCTTTTTTGTAAAGGATTATGGCGCTAAACTTGTTGAATCTTTATTCGTTGACATTTGCTCAGTTTAATCAAATTGGCAGTATGGTAAGTGCACTCCTTTGAACCAACTCTATAAATCTATAATGTTGAATGAAGTAACTGTAATATTTAATACCAAACTAAACGATCTTACCGCATTTATCTGATGAAAATAAGTGTGGGGACTCATCGGTATGAGGTATAGGGGCTCGGACCCCTCGACGACAGTCGCCGCCCCATAGGGCAGGCAACTTATCGTCCTTGCGACGTTAAACCAACACACACAGAATTACGTTCGATCGTAATTACCTGCGAATACTTGCAGATAATATACGAGTACGAATCGTGACGTCATCCATCAATCAATGTCACGATTCGTACACGAACCGGCCAGCCGCCACCTACGATAGTAGGGGATGATGCGACCTGGCCGTACTTAAACAACGTACGTATTTTACTACGTACGTGTGTTTGTGTGCACCCGCCAAAACCGGTATAAAAACTCACAGAACCGGCTCTAAAATCGCCAGTGTTCGGTTTGGTTTTGGCTTGCCCATACATTCGTATGAAGTGGCTGAACACGCTTAAATTCTGTAGAATTTCCTTCTGGTGAGAATATCTCTCACGACAAGGTATTCCACAATAAGCATTGAAAAATCATTTGCTCTCGTAATCATCGGTGGTTTGACTTTCAGAACCAACCACTGTTCAATGGGCGCCTTCATTAAAATGATTAATTACCAGGAAGCAAAGCTTTTGGGAGCCAAAAAACTTTTTAAATTTATTTTCCCATTTCTGTCACATCTGACCCCACTGAACGAACAATTGATTAATAAATGAGAAATTGGCTGAGAAAGCTACATTGAAGAGTACTTAGCCGATATACTCTAGGCGAGATCACTTGCTGCCCAGAGTATACGGATAGCGGGCCAATGTTTCCGAGCAGTAGATTTTTGCAATTTAGAATGTTTACTACAATATATAAATAGAAGACTGGGGAAAATCTTTGGTGTTCAAGTCAAGTGCCATTTTGAATATTTAATTGAAATTTTATCCGATATTTAAGCCTGAATTTGAAGAGTATGATTTTTTTTTTTTTTTGATCTTTTTGTAAATAAAAAGGTTTTTATTTGATGGTATAGTGGCAGATGCATACATGGGCGAATTAGTGGCACTTGCGTACACTACGTGACAGTTGTACACACAAATCCGAACGAGTGTTGTATTCACTGATAACTCACAGCAGTAATTGAAGCCTATAACTTAGATTTCTTTTACTTTCACAAATTTACTAACTAGAAAATGTTATAGAGAATTATTTTGGTAGACAAGAGAGGTTTTCCATTCGGACAAATTAGAATAGTTTTGTTTTCTTTACTAATCGGTCAGTTTGGTTGTCCAAAATAACATACTAAAAATCACATTCTCTCCGCCGCGAGCTTCTATAGATGTGAAAGTGAATATGCCCCCTCAAATGGTTTTTCAAATTTATCTCAACAAATATTGATTTTTTTGAAAAAGTAATATAGTATGAAAATGTTGGGTATTAAATTTTCTTTAAAAAAGTTTATATATATTTTAGTCAATTGATGTCCCAATTCCCTGCCAAACGAACACAAAAGATTACTTATTTATTGCGTACTGAAATCATGACTACAGTTACTATATTGATGAAATAACTTTAACTCATAATGACATAATACTCAGGAGTAATGGTTCATTCATTTTTGCATGTGTGTCTAAATGGTGAGTAAGAGGGCAAGTGCACTTTTTTTTTTTTTGTTCATTGGCTGCAATTACAAACAGTTAGGTAAAAAAAGAAAAATAGTTATTTAAAAAAATTTCTGTCGATAATTTTTCACAGATCTGACAAGAGCGGTGGGCGACTGAGGGATTGCCTCATGGTCCATGGTAAAACAAGAAACCAATCCAGGTCTTAAGAAAAATTAAAAATTGAAGGAAAATTAAAATTAAAAAAAAAATTTCAAACAAACAAGAATTCATATTTTTTCCTCACAATTTTTCATTACAGCAAATGAAACAAATAAAAAATGAAAAATGGAAAACAAATGCTGGTGGCATTGAACCCTCTTACCGCCATTTTGACTCCTATGCAAAAATAAATGTAACATGAGAATTGTGTCATCATAAGTTGAAGTTATTGAGTTAGTATAGCATGCTTTCAGTGCGCAATAAAAAGGTACCATATTTCACCCTCATTTGGCAGGGGAGGAGGACATCAAATGACTAAAATGAATATGATCTTTTTTGCAGAAAATATGGTACCAAAAATTTTCATTCTATACTACTTCTTCGAAAAAATTAATATTTTTGAGTTAAAGGTAAAAAACTGTTTTTGAGCCTTTATTCACACCCATATCTATGGACGCTTGTGGTTGGGGAAATGTGACTTCTAGTAATTTATTTTAGGTGCTCAAAGTGAACAATTAGTGAAGAAATCAGAACTATTATAATTTGTCCGAATAAAAGCTTTTTTTGTTCTCATTTGACTTGACTATAGATGAGAATTATTTAATTTTGTAGGCTAGACAAATTTTAAACTTCTTGCTTAATCTCAAACTTTCACATTTTGTCTGTATCTGATCAGCTGTGTTGCGTTAAAAATAAGAGTGATATCGTCATCTTGTCAGCATACACATGTTGTGCATAGCTTCCATACCTAACCAGTGGTGGGAGCTTAGATTTTTTCAGCTGTAGCACGTCAAGAATAAAAATAAACAAAAAAAAAGGTCCCTCCAAAGAACAAAATTTCTATTGATTTCGAATAAAATGAATTTTGCGTCATTATTCCAGGTGTATCCAAATTTTTCCGGGTGTAGCACCGGCTACACCTGCTACGTATAAGTTTCCACCACTGTACCTAATGGAAGCGAGGGTAACCACCAAAGGTAAGCTATCAGTTATATGTATATAATGGCTATTAGTACAGACTACATCGAGTTAATAAAACTGGTACACTTAGTTGGCCCTGCATCAACTAAAATAAAGAGGCTTGAAGAGAAAATTTTAAAAGTCAAAAAGGAATTAACAAATTGTAACATATATATATAATTTTTGTTCAATAAAAAGTTGATTTTTTGTTTAATTGGTAGTAAAGTTACATTATACGTAGAATGAATTGAATAATTGAAGAAAAAAAGTTTGTAGCATACGTCACCACTTTTTCAACAAATGTACGCGAAGTGTCACTTAATAAGCAGTTAATAGGTTGTATACGCAAGCCCCTCGTAGGAATGTATCTGCCACTCACCACAAGGCGAGTCAATTCTTGACGAACCAAAAGTAATTTTCTTATGGTATGACGAAAATTGACTCAACCTGTATGTTCGGGAAAATTATTATTTATATATTTAAAGATAGACTTTTATGTAATTTCGTCTGAGTTTGTATAACTATTAATGTTATTTTCTTCATTAATAATGGATGGAATCATACAACTTGCGACGACCACTGAAAATCTTCTTCTTTGAGAAAGTTTTTTCCGTTGAGACACTCGATGTCCAGCACTTACCCCTATCCTGATAAATAATTAATTGAAAATTATCAGATGCTAAGCAAAAATTTCCTCATTTTTGTTTCAAACAATTAAAAACTAATTTTTTTTCTATTCAGTTCGGGTTTAGTGTACACAATAGTCCAGAAGGCCTCTTTCGATTGGTGTAATCGATTTATTCTGCCATCAATACTTTTGGGGAAAATCAGAAAACATGAAATTTTTCAAAAACGGCTGAGAATTAAGAAAATTACCAAGAAACACTTTTTGTTGCAAATAACTTGCAAAATCAGTCAACCAGGATTTGTCTTATGAATTTTGGACACCTTGTATACCTACTTTTTTCAAACCGTATTTATTTGTTTGGTTTCACACAGGCTTCGAAACTTGAATCATATCGATCAAATTTAACGAATACCACACTTGAGAACTTTTCATCTCAAGCGATATCCGCGCCATTAACAGGCTACGAAGAATCTAACTCGTACAATATGACTGATCGTTGGCAAGATTTTTTGACTTTCCCCCTGGTGATAGACAAAGAGAGCGCCGCCTTTTCTACGCCTTTAGCCGCGAGTCTAGTCGATGCAAACTTTTCATTTATTAATCCCACAGCGAATACGGAAGGAAAACTTAAAGATCAGTTTCTCAAGAATATTGAGCCGTTAAAAGATCCAGCCACAGGAAAATACAATAAAACGTTGTTGAAAATGAGTACGAAGCCTATGAAAGTAACGGAAAATTTGATTCTGGACCTTACAGCTGGTACAACGAACGACTGGTCGGAAACTATACAATTTTTAGAAAACGAAAATTATTCCTCCACCGAGTACTACCGGTCAACGAGCACAATAATGACAGCGGAAAATTTTACTGTCTCTGAAAATTTTTCCTCCAATTTTGAAGACGTACAAACCGATGACGAGTTGACCGAAAATTCTTCTACGGATCGTACGTTTCCGGCCGAGTCGTTAAACATCTCTTCCATGAGTCCGAACACGACAATTTGGGATGACAATAATACAGTTTCGACAACCGAGACCGCGTACTCAGAGCTGCCCATCGAAAGGATTACGACTACAATTAATCACACACAGGAGAGAGTTGTCCATTCCACGAAAAAGAGTTATGTCGAAATTATTAACCATAACGCGACATCGTCGAATAATAGTACGCAACTATTGAACTTCACTTACGACGGGAAAAATTCAACGATCCAATTAAATCTCAGTATCCCTGCGACTACTGTAGTAAAGGTAATAAAAGCAACTTCACCATCGACTAATTCATCATCTAATACTATTGCCGCAGACGGTGTCGGAATGGCAACAAACCAAAGTGTTCCTCCTGCGGACGTCTGCTCGTCAGCTAAAGAAGGTAAAGAACTGTATAAAGGTAAGCGACATGACCAAAATAAGAGTTTAAGAGGAGCTGTGATCCCCGGTTCGTTAATGACAGCTTCCGCTTCCTTTTCAGAAGGAAAAAGTGGATACGATGAACTGAAAATGAAGAAATGAACTAAGAGTGGGCAACAGTCATATTGTTCCGTAGTTGATAGATGTACCCATTACCTACTATCATAGCTGAGGTTTTTTCAAGGGGTGTAGTAATACATAAAAAAATTAAATTAAAAATAAAAAACTTTAGAATGAAAGTTTACTGAAATTTTTGAATGACCTGCGATTTTTTCGGGTTCAAAGACAGGGCTCAAGCTAAAAACTCTGTTTTCAAGGCTAAAATTTCAATTTTTTTCCCTCTGTCTCCCTCCAAGCTGTACTCCGTAAAACGACAATTGAAAGAAAAAGACTCTTTTTTTTTATTAGACATCTTTCCAGCACACAGACTATTAATTGATGATCAGATACAAATGCACTCTACTCAAATATGGCTGGACTATTTTCACTAAATTTACAGTTTTTTGGTATAAAAAGTACTTCTCTCTCCTCACTTTTCACTCACTGGATTTTGAAAAAAACGCCTCTAATTTTTGGTATATTCTTACCTAAAGTTGTTTTCCTGATTAGCTGTTTCACAGAATTTTGATATGAGGATTATTTAGACAGTAATCCTTTGGTAATGCCTAAAATTGAATAGATTTTTTAAAATTCTGAAAAACTAGAAACAAGAAATAAACCAGCTGTTTAAAGGAATGCAGAAAGTTACAAATGGAGTGGAGAAAAATTGAGTTCGTAATAAGAGAAGAGGAGTATTTTTTTTTTTTTTTTGCTTCCTGAACTATACTATACTCTTAACTTTAACAAAACAATAACCAACGTTTGTATAAAACTTAGTTTAACCTCAGTCACCAGTTAAACTACAGTTTTCTCTGAAGACTAAACTGTAGTTTAGCTGGCGACTGAGTTTTGTACAATTGGCTCTAGGTAGCTTGCAAAAGATTTAAATGAGGAGCCTAAAAAATCTTAAAAATCTTTCCACGATATGTAGACGGTTTATCGAACAAAAAAGTAGTCAATAAATAATGGAATGAACGGATTTTTTTTTCACAGACGTTACAAAAGCAATGCTATTTGTTGATAAATTTTATTTCCTCAAAACTAAAATTGGTGAATGATACACTCGCATATCCTGATTTAAAAACCAAAACACGAGCCAAAAGTACCTACCTATACAAAATAAAAGCATTACATAGCCCTAAAGAACTCTTCCTTCACTACGTCACTAAACGCGAAATAAAAATTCATTTTGTTGTAAATTTTCAATTTTTAATTGTGTAAGTACTTTCCCTTTCAACAGAGGAAGCTTTGAGCGACGAAAAGATAGAAGAATTGTCTAAAAAAGTTTGGCAGTTAGACCTAGACACAAGACAAAAAGTACGGAAACTATGCTGGGAAACGATGTTCGGCCAGGAATTGGTTAAATTAACAGTCGCTGATTTTGTGAGCACTTAATTTACCTATAGGTATATACAGGATGGTTCATGTTTTACGCACAACGCCTGTTTTTTCTTCGTTTTTGAAGATAGAAAAATCGTCAGAGGTCACTCCCCTTAATGTTTAGCGTACATTTTTAATTTATTACAAACTATTTACGACCCCTGCAAATAAGAACCAATCCAAATTTTTATTTTTGGATTTTAAAACCAGAGAAAATTTCATGAAGATTTGGCCGATCAAGTATCAACATTATGTTGTTAATTATTGATGAAGATATGACAGTTCGAAAATTTCTTTCATAACGGGCAATTTGTATACCACTTGAAACATCGTCCGTGGAAGCAGCAACGTAGGTAATGCAAATGCTGTTGCCTACCTTCTTTTCAAATTTTACTGATTCCAATGATTTTCTATAAATAATTATCTTCATCAATACTGGACTGATTTTGATGTTTGACCAGCCAAATAGAAACATCATAATTGATGATTGTATAAAATGTTGTAATTACTCACTTAAAAACAATTACCACTTTCAAAATCGAAACAAAAATAGATTTTTTTGAAGTATCTTCCTGCCGATCCGAACCAGCATGTTGTAATAAATTATAGTTTATATTTTTGGAAAGTTTCTCAGTTATTGGTTTGAAATCAAACTTTTCATAGTCAAAATAATATCCAAAAAAGCTTCACCGTAAGTACTATCTGGCTGATTCGCGCCAAAATTAGTAACATGTTAAAATGGATTATAATAAATATTTGTTTTGAATTACATTCCTATTGGTCCAAAATTAGACATTTAATAGTCACATTAAAAACAAAAATAGTGTTACCGAAAATACCATCCAGTCGATCCACATCAAAATTAATACCAAGTTATAATACATTAAAATGAATATTTGTTATAAATTTCGTAGCTACTGGTCCAAAATTAAGAATTTTATAACCGAGTGGTGCCAGAATTACCATCCGGCCAATCCACACCAAAATCGATAGATCAAGTCCTTGGGTTTGTACTAATGTTTGTTCCAAATTTTGTGATTATTGGACAAAAACAGGGACCTGTACCGTGGTAACAAGAAATTGGCTTATACCTACGCAGTAAAGTTCCAACAATCAGATTTGGTATTATCTGATATCTCGATTATCTGAATAAATAAATCTATCTGATTTTTTCCGATTATTCGATTTTTATTTATTTTTTCATTATAAATTACATGTTATAGAAAAAAAAAAAAACCATCTTTATTGACCAATTACTTTAAAATGTGAATTTATCGTTTACCAAAAATATGATTTTGTTTTGTTCATATGTTAGTTTTGATACTCATATACTTAATTATTATGTCCAAATTACTATATTATTCACGTTTTTACAAATGTGAACCTACTTTTTTTTACAAATATGAACTGAAACATTTTATATTACGTAATTATGTTCACACATACATAGGTATATATTTTGCTTTTTTTCACGTTAAAAACCATAATTCCTATTAACCGACTTTTGGCAGCATCCAATCTCCCTCTGACCCGATTAACTCGGATAATCGGGATTCTACTGTACATGAATCTGAGTTTTTGATAATAGAATTTTCCTTGAGTTATGAAACAAAAAACGTACCAACGCCATCCGCAGATCGTTACATGACACCAGGATTAATAAGTAGATTTGCATAGAAAACCTAGTAGGTACTTAAAAAGAGGGTTTGCGTAATGAATGGACCACCCTACGTACTTCTGTCAAATGCAACAACTTTTCGAAGGTGCTAAGTTTTCAAAATAATTTTCAGATTTCCAACATCGTTTCTACATTTTTCGGCGATTTTATTCGAGCATTACTCGTACGTTACATGAACAAATTTTGGTGCTGGGACCTCGAGAAAAAGTTTCCGAAATATGCCGACTTCAAAATTGCCGAAAACATTTTGCATCTCGTAAACAATCAAGGTCAGGTGTGGATGGGTATGTTTTTCTCGCCCGGCCTACCGCTGATCAACGTCATTAAACTAATGCTGATGATGTATTTACGCTCTTGGGCGGTGCTCACATGCAATGTGCCGCACGAAGTTGTATTTAGAGCTTCCAGATCCAACAATTTCTATTTAGCCTTGCTACTGATGATGCTGTTCTTGTGTATGTTGCCGGTATGCTACGCGGTCGTCATATTGAAACCTTCGTGGCACTGCGGTCCATTCTCCAATTATAAACGTATTTACATTATTTTTGCGACCACGTTGAAAAATTCTGTGCCTACAAAATTGCACAGAATTATGGATTATATGGCCACTCCTGGTACTGTGATACCTTTAATTATCATTCTCTTGTTGATTATTTACTATTTAGCATCGTTGACGTCGGCTTTACGTGAAGCGAATATCGATTTGAAGGTGAACATATATGTTGGGACACTTGCAACAGTAATTTTTGTCATTTAAACAAACTAAATTTTATTACTCAATTATTAGATTCAATTGAGGCGTGAAAGAACAGAAGAACGAAAGAAAATGTTTCAAATGGCAAGCAGGCGAAAACGAGGGAGCGATATTGATTCGACATTCGCGAAATGGAAGAAAATATTGCAAGAAGAGCCCAGCACTAAACTTTCAGAAGACTCAGAAATTTATGATTTAGTAAAAGGTGCATTCTCTTTTCGTTTCACATAAGCTATACATAAATACCATTTCCGCATGATATTAGTTTCTGCTAACGGTACTAGTATTATTTACTTCAGATAAAAAAGATGATCCCGAAACAGTTCCAAAACCAAATGATGAAGACATTCAAAAAGTTAAAAAATTATTCACAGTAAAGATAAAAACTGAATCGACAAGCGAAAGAAAATGGGGAACGTTACTGAAAATGATGCCGAAACCGAAAACAGATATGAAAGACAAACCTAGTCTTCAAGGTTCTCCACTAGAAGCATCGGAGAAAAATGTATTATCGCAACAGTTGGATGTTTCACCGGAAAATATGATGAATCTCACTCAACCCGATAACAATGATAAACCCAAGTCAAAAAGTATTTCGAAAATTTCATACCAAGACAGAGGAACAGGAAGTAAAGTATTGTTCCTTTCTTTATTTTAATGGAAGAGATTCGCAGAACCTAAACAAAAACATATAATATTCAATGTTTAGTTAAATTTGGTATCGGACGCATAAAGCCTCTTTTTACAGACTTCAATTAAAGACAGAAGAAATAACCAGGTTTTTATGAGTTTTTTTTTTAGAGGGGGAGCAACGGTTCTCGCTACGGGGCCATTTTACTTTGCCGGAATGAGAAAGAGGTATGGTCAGAATCCGGTTGGCAATAGTCTATCGAGTATAAATTTTTCAATCACTTTCCTAAGCTAAATATCGAAAGAGATAAATATGAAAAACCAATTTAGGAATATATTTTCCTCACTGCAGAAGCGTCGAAAGAGAGGAGGGGGTGTAGTGACTTAATGAGTAATTTTAAAGATTGAACATTCATTTTTATGCTAAAATGCTCGGAATATGGTTGAAAAGGTTTTTCATACTTGCTAATCTCACACGCACCTACAGCCTTACAAAAATACCTTAAATTTTATTCGGGATTATGGAGTATATCCCAGTCTAATACCTCTCAAAAGATGGTGTCCATGATTGCAAAATAATACGAAAATATTTTTAACTCTTCTTATGCGTGGGTGTATCAGTCTGTTTTGAGAAAAAAAAACACATCTCACCACCTACCCTCCCTCCATGCTTCCTTCCAACAAAAAAAAAAAAAAAAAAAAAAAAAAAACAGAAAGAAATTTTTGAGTCGCCGCTGTACGTATATTACAAAATATTTCGTTTCATAATACAGGTCTAACGAATAAAGAATAATTAATGTAAAATAAAAGCCCAAAATAGAAAAGAAAACTCTTTATGCTACGTTCAAAAATATGGCAAAAACATTTTTTTAAATAAATTTCATCGCCGCAACTCAATTTGTCAATGGGTTTCCGATTTCACGACTTCGTTTCAACCATGATTTCGTTTTTTTTTTTACTTATTCCACGAAGCCTTGCTCTTGCTAACTTACCTTACTTCCGAGCACAATTGGAACCTTTCGATTGTAAAGCCGAGCACCTCAACGTTACCAAATGCAGACTACAAATAAGAACCGTTTTATCAACTTTTTTAAATTTTCGAATAACCGTTTTCTCATCTGTTTGCGTGTTTAATTGTCTATTGCCATGTAGGTTTAAAATAATCAAGGGTAACGGTAATTTTTTTTTTTTTTTCGTTTTCGTGAATATTTGTTGGTTATACAATTGCATGACAGCCAATTCTGAAGAAGAACGTGTTTGAGCCATCACTTCCACAGCTAAAATGTCATTAGATACATAAGGATAATTAGGGGATTTCTCAGGCCTGTTGGAAACGAAGGTGTTTCAATTTTATTTTTAATGCGGATTCAAGTCATCAACACCAAAATTTTTTAAATTATGATTATTGGTTCATCGCGAGTCAGTTCGGAAAAAGCATGCGAGGACAGTGCAGAAGTTTTTTTTCGAAAGGGAATAGTGAAGGGGAATTTTTTCCCTTACTCCAGTATACGCCATTATCATTACTCAACGGAAAATTTTACACGAAAACTCGAATCATACAACTAAAGGCGAAAAATCGATCATCAAAAAAGTAAAAGAAAGAAGACTAAAAATAGAAAAAAATGAGTGAAAATATTCTTGAAATATTATTCGTAGTAAAGTTCTTACTTTTGAATTTGTAAGTGACTCTAATTATGCCTTTAAGTTTCAGAAAAATTATGTAATGTGCACAATAATATATTATGTGACAAGTACGTAATCTGGGTTATTTTTTTACCAAGTGCAAAGAATTTGCAAACGAGCCGAAGGCGAGTGCTGCAAACTTGATACGAGTTAAAATAGCCCACAAGCACTTGTCGCACGCCATACTTTTTGCAACTAATGCACAAAAAAAAAGTATAGCAACAACTCCCACTCCCAATAAAAAAAAAAAATCATAAAAAAAATAAATTTCGGAAATTAGAGCTAAAAAAAAACTAAAATAGCGAGTTTTCCATTATTTTGTGTTTTTTTGTTCGTTTATTTTCAAACAGCTACGAGCAATTAACAAATTATAAGGAAAGTAGTTTCAAGTAAATTTTTTCCTCATTCTAGCTGTACTAATCTTCGATTTCTAGCTGAAACAGGGGTTGAGGAATCATTGAGTGAAAGAAGAGAGATTCCTGGATTTCAAAAAAAATTTTTTTCCATCAACTTGCATTTATCTTATTTGTTTATTTTCAAATTGTTAAAGATGATTAAAAAATAAAGCGAAAACTAAATTTAAGTAAATTTTATCCTCTTTTCAGAGATACCATTTTCAGCTCTTTAGCTTAAATAGTGACTGAGGAATCATTGAGGGAAAGAGGAGAAGTTTCTAGATTCCAAAATACGGAAAATCTCCCATTAATTTCCGTTTTTTTCGTTTATTTGTTGTCAAATGGCTAAAGATAATTAGAAAATTATATGGAAAATTTTTAAATTATATCCGCTTTCGATCATTACAAACCCCAGCTACCTAACTTAATTAGAGGCGGAAGAATCATTTAAGCACTTTTATTTTGAAAATTGAAATGTTGTTTGATTCGATTGGCAACTTGGCGAACAGTTTTTCACGAAATAACTAAATAATAATATCAAAACGATTATATGTTCGAATATTTTACAACCTGTCGCGCAAGATTGTGATGCGCGAGAGATTGTAAAATTATCGTCTATTTCACAAACCAAAAATTCGTTTTTTTACATTCGCTGTACATGCATGTAAAACTCGTTCTTTTGTGCATTTATTGCAAAAATATATTAATTTGATTCTTGGTATTCATTTAATGACAAATTTTATATTTTTCCGAAACATTACAGTAAAATATAATATACATTTTCGATATCTTATTATGATTCAAAAATATACGAATTTCCTTTCATAAGTTTTTTTTGAGTGGTAGCCAGGGGATGAATGTAATTTTGACTCCCCGCACTGATCATTTCCACATAATTAATTTTTTTACTATATCACTCGAACAACATTATCACCCATTTGCGTTACAAATGGTAAAAAAACAAAACCTTTTCAGCAAACAAATTTTTTTTTTTGCATCTGAGTGATCAAACGTCTTCTTTTACGACACTGATTTTTCCAAATTTTGCCTGCAATTCTTCCCCATTAGATCTAGAAATTATTTCAAACAACGAACATAGATACAAGAAGAATTTGAAATTGTATTTGTTCCTGGGTTCTGAGTATCCCTGGTCTTTGAAGTAATAAATTGGCGATAATTAAAATACATTAATTTATTTTTAGCGCCGAAAGCTTTCGCTTCGAAACCATCACTTCTCGACAGGTGGAGGAAGAAAACAAGTTTTAAAAGTACTTTTGATTCCGACGTCGACGCCGCCACTGACACAGCTCAGGAGGAAGTCGATGATGATGTGTTTTTGGACAGCAAAGAAGAAGTCGATATTCCTGAACTACCCAAAATACCAGAAAGTATTAGCAATCGGATCAAACGTCGTTTGCAGAAAGTCATATCAATGGGAAGTAGCAGCGAGAATCAATTCTATAAAGATTTAGAGAGAAAAGAAACCGCGGTTAACCTGCCCCTAGTTGCTCATGGAAAACGATCTGATTTGCATTTGTCTTCTTCGAATTTATCTCCAAAGTATTCGCTAAAATTCCATTCACCCGTCAGACTACGGCGATCAAACAGTTTAAATCTCAATACCATTGAACGGTGGAGAATGCACCAACAAAAAAGATCTTTATCCCAGAGTGCAATTACTTATCCTTCTTATGGAGAGTAACGCGCCACATCGTTGAAGCATTTATTTAAGAAAAAAATTATATAGTTACATTAAAAATTATAAAACGGAACTATTGAAATTACAGTTTTCCTCAAATAATGACTTAATACTGTTTAAACGCACACCTTCCTCTCGTGTCCCATCAAAATAAAACTGCAATTCGGTAGTCGCATTAACAGCTGGGTTTAATGAAATTTCATGTAGAATAAAATTATTATTTTCTTCGTGACATCGCCAAATTTTTGATGGATTCAAAATTAAATTGATCTTATTAAGTTTATCTGGTAAAAATTTTGAAGATATTATTAAAAACGAGGTGTCATCGTTGGCTTGAGAACATAAGTTAGCCATATTTCTTAATAAGGAACACATAAGAAAAAATTCAGACTCAGATGAATTTTCAGCATAGCTAGTGATATCTTCAACCACCAAAACTTTGGGTAAGTGAGCTGACTTTTGGAGACTCATCAGATAATCCATGAGATCATGCACTTGAGGAGCAATTCTACAGAAATGATGAACGGGTGAGAAGAACGATACGATAAGGTAAAGCACAAAGTATAAATTATTACACTCACGAAAATGTTATCTGCATGAATTGAGCGTAAGTTTGCACGTCAGAATTTGTGCCTTGAAGAAGCGGCGGTAATGTTTCTTGAGCATGTTTGGAGATGTAATGAACATGGAACCCTTCAGAGGCCCAATATTTAGAACACTGAAATAAAAAAAAATCACGTTAGACAATTTCAACAAACAAGAAATGTATTGTCGTTCTCAGAGAATAAAATGTGAATTAATTACTTCAAATAAAAATGTCTTAACAATCGGTGATTCTATAAATACAACTACGTTCACATCAAACATACTTCTTCGAATGTTTAATTCCAAGACAGTGACGATGTAAATACGAAGGAAACTGTCACCTAGACATAACTGAAAAGATTTTATTTGCTGATTGCATTCAATTGAAATTTTCAGGCCCCATGTATCAGCTGCTATTAAACAACAGCAATGACAATCGTCATAACATAGTGCAATCTGAAGCTAAAAAGGAACAAATCTGAAATATGAAGGAGAAAATAATGAAACCGGTAACATTTTAATAATTGAAGAGGCACTTAACAAAAAACTGTAGTAATGATTTACTGATCATATTACTTTCTCCAGCTAAGTATCTAACTTATTCAAATCCAGTAACTCAAATACGAAAGAAAAATGAAAATTATGAAGAAAAGAAAACGCACAAATAAGAAATAATACTACATATTATAATTTATCTATGGCCTCAACGGCTTAAACGATAAATTTTATATTTGAATCTTGATCAATCAATGATCATGGATATCACATTATTTTAGTTCGAAAATTCCGCAATTTCCCCGAAAATTCATGCATCCATTTGTCGGGGATTTTTCTGATAATCTGTCACACGTATACATATATATGTTTGTTTACTTAAATATTTTGAATTTTGAAGTTTTTCTTTTTGGCCTTTCTTGAATGACTGTGTGACATCATAAGTTCTTCTAGAACTTACTATGAATATTCTGGAAGACTGGAATATTTTCTAGTCTCTTTTTATATTGTAAGGTTGTTTCAGTTGCTTAATAAATACGATAAAGTGTAGTTGTTTTATTATTTACCATCAACATTCATTCTTGCAAATAGAAAATTGATAAGAGTTAGAGATACCTAAAAGGACATATATATGATAGAGTCGACATAATAGTGGTTTTGGTGTCGCACCTATGGATAGCGCTGCTGGCGCAACGTGTCTTGATCTCTATTAAACTTTGACTATATAACTTAATGGACTGCTAGAACTGATAAGAAATACATAGGGTTAAATGGAACACCGCTGAAGCCACTGTTAACAGGCTTTCTTTTTACAAAAAATGACCTTTGGTGATTTTCAAAATTTTATCAGTTCTAGAAACAATGAAAAATCAGAAACAGGGTACCTACTACATATGAAATTGATACCTATTTCATTTATCGTGCGGTAAACAAGTCAGAAATATGAAAAACTTGTACTTGTGGCAGCACTATATCTTTAATTCAGATTCCAAATACGCTGAGACATTCGATTTTGGTATTCTCTGCAATTGGAAATCCTACTGACTGTTAAATTTGCTGAAATTTTTCAATAAAATTATAAGAAATCGTTTGTTAAGACTAAAAATCATTACGGAAAATCATCTACTTTGTTCTGACAATTTAAAACATCGAACGTATTGCTATTTCATGGTTCACTTTGCTGAAAATCGATATACAAAAATAGGAGAAAATAAAGTAGAAAACACTATAATCATTAATTATTGGTATTGATTTGAGTCATTGAAATGCGCCATTTCTTCTCAACTACGAGCGTACCTAATATGATATTGAATGACCAAAAGAATTTACTTATTCTTTCTGCGATTCGTTTCGGTACTTACATCAGAAATTTTCAAGATTGGAGTTGGTTAGTCATCACTTCAAAAAATGCCTATAATAAGCTGCTAGAGGGCGACGACGAACACATTTTACTGTACTCATTACATGGTGAAGAAACTTTGATAGCAATTTGAGGTTACTGTTGTTGCAAACGGACTTGTGGCATTTTATGGTATAATATCTTGTTAAATACTTTTGAATTATTTGTTCATGGTTATTTGAAGGAATTGCATGATCAGTTATACATTAAATTTTACAAAATTAGAGTTTCAGATATTTTTTGTAACGATTACAAAATTTAAAATTTTAAAATTAAAACCCCTCAAAATCAAATTTAAAGGAACTTTCTCGCTAATTGCAACACTCATATTTCCGGATCAGTAAATTAATCAAACAAAATGACTTGGAAAAATTATCAGAAATATATTTCAAAACGAAGAAATTCGTGATATTTCAACAGACACCATCAATTTCTAATCACTTCAAACTTTTATAGGACAAATAACGTACCTACTTGAATCTTTTACAATAACTACTTATTTCAGGCATTTTAAAAACAAAAAATGGCAAAATAAAAGCCAAATTTTCATAAATGTCATCCAATTGTTTATTTTCATTAATGTTCATATCATCTGAAATTTATTCTAAATTCGAAAAACATTTTCTCTGATCAAATAAAATAAAATAAATTTTCACTCAAAAAACGTATTTTAGCTCATTTAGGACTCGCTCAAGTTCTTATGGTAGTTCAAGAAGTTTTTTTTGGATAACAAATCAGCGAACGATGAAACTATATACCTAACAGCCAAATTTTTCAGTTTAAGAAAACCTTACTTCAAACTTTTCAAGAAAAAAGGAACTCTATCCAAAACTTACATTTTCACATTCTGAAGAGTTCGTCGATTAATTTAAATCATTATTCGAACGTTTCACTCATTAATTTTAGACAATAAATTGGTATAGTGTTCTAATATTTCACTAGTATCTGCTTATATTGTTAGGAGTCATGAAAATATAACTGAATACAAATTCAGTTTTCACACAAAGTACATTTTTTGAAAAGTAACGCCTGCATTGTTTGGCTTCAAGATTTTATCAGTTCTAGCAATCCATTAAGCTATATAGTCAAACCTATTAAATCTGATTAGTGGAAAAAATAACCACGTGTATTTGCTTATAAACAAAGGCGTACAAATTACCCAATTCCAATGAATTTGATTATTTTGATTGGTTGATGTCAATTGATTTTGGGGTAATTTGTATGCAAGTGTTCACATACTTGGTGTAGCTGTTAAGGACAGTCGATTCCATTGTAAAATAGCAGCATGTCTACTCCATCATATGTATGTATATCCTCCAAGAGAGAAACTTTATAGCTGTGTTTTATTTGCCAAAAGTAACAAAACTGAAGTGAGACAGAAAAAATCTATTCTGCTACTTTCCAATTGACTCTATTCTTCAATTGGTGCATTTATCTTACAAGAGTGGAAAAGTACCTTTTGATGTCCACATCACGTAACAAATAAAACAAATCTTGTACTCAGAGAAAAAGACCTATTTGCCTCAAGGATATATACATATATACGATGGAGACAACATGCTGCTGTTTTACTATTGGGAGTTTCCATCAAAGTGGCTGACATCTGATGGATTTTTATGAAACTAAGGTAAAGGTGATGGTGTATGTTAATCAATGAAGTAAATCTTATGTAAGTTTTGTTTTTTCTTTGATTTTTCTTAGTTTTGTCTTGAAGGAATAAGCGTTATAACTTATTTATCTACAAATTATTGTATATATTGTGTGAAAGCAGACACATGACCTTTTAGAGTTGCAGAAACAATTGAAAAGTCCCCAGCAAAGATACGCACTCTGCTGGCAAAATAAATTACCTTACCATTATAGGATGCTGAAAAGTAAACAATAATGGAAATTGAATGTAGTTTGTTATTTGTCCATATAAAATTCTGATGTTTTGTTTGAAATGTATCAAGATATTATAAATATTTCAAGCAGTTCAACTTAATTTCAAATTTCATTGAGGTTGTGAAATTATGGGTGACCATCTTCAAAATTATAATAAAAATAGATAAGCTCAAATAACTAAAATAAGAAATTATAAAAACAGAAAAATTTTTTTATAAGCAATTGAAGATTTGAAGAATAAGCAATAGTTAATTTAAGATACCTTTAAAATAAAATTTAAATCATGTTCAGTGCTTTATAAATGGCTGTAACAATAGGTAAATTGAAACTTAAATTGTTTAATACAGCCTCATTGATTATTCTTGCTGAAAGCTTGTTTCGTTTCTCTGAATAATTCTAGATCAAATTTTGGTCTATATAAATTACTTTTAAAGAGAATGCTCCCCATTGGAAGAAATGGGTATGTGTTTTACAAATGGAAAAGTAACAAAAAATGCTATAATTCTTTGATTAGAATAGGCTTGTACAGCCTTTTTAATTTCTGTACATTCCATTGACATTTGATGTCAGTGTAACTAGCTGTTGCAACTTCTCCAATATTTTTCAACCTAATGAGAAATCAAAGTGGGATTATACAAACTAAACTTTTGTCTAAGTTATTACAAAAAGTATAATCCTTTGAGATATAGATACCTTTGAAAGAAAATTATCCAAGTACCTACGTACTTACATCTTCCATTCATTCCACCCTTATATAGGAACATTTTGTATTTTTTAATGCTAGAAACATTCAATACAATTTCAATTTTATGAGTATTGTGGAATATGTTTGAGGACTGTGTGCATACAGCTGTGATAGCTACTATATTCCCATTTACATCTATGGGAGAGAGTAGGAGTAGCAATACAAATAACAACTAAGTACCTAGGTAGTTCTATTTATGAGTTGGTAGAAACATGTACCTACAATATAAAAAATTGATACAATACACTACTTTGGGTACCTGCCTATAACTTTCTTCACATCATTCAAATTGCCAGCATTTAAAACTTCTTTACCCTCAAGAAAGATGCAAATTGCTCCTTTGAAGAAATCAGTGATGTGTAGCATGTAAATAGGTGTTGCTAACATTATAAATTATTTATTTTAATTAAATTTATTAAGATTTAAAAAAAAAGCACATTAGAGGAATACCTAAATTTGTGTGTATAAATTTCCATTATCCTAGAATGGTATTATCAAAACAAGCACTACTAGCGCTCCTGGTGGAATGGGGACTTGCCAATATTAAAACACCAAAACACCAAGAATTCATTCAAAAATTTAGAGAGGCTTGTTTGTAACAGATTTTGTGAATAACTTATTAATGGAATCCATTATAAACAAACATACCTATTGTTGATAACATACACCATCACCTCTATTTTTTGTTGATTGTAGCACTTCTAGCAGCTATGGAAACTCCCAATAGGATGAACCGTTGTTAACATCTACGACCAGTATGTGTACACTGATGTACAAATTACCCAATATCAATCGACATCTACCAATTAAAATAATCAGATTCTCAGGAATGAGGTAATTTGTGCGCCAATGTTTATAAATAATGCACAGAGCCATTTTTTCCACAATCAGATTTTTAGAAAGCAAAACACATGGCATAAGCACCATATCCATAGGTGTGACACCAAAACAACTATTATGTCATCTTCATTATATACACTTCGAGGATGTATATATGATGGAGATGACACGGAACTGTTTTAACGTGGGGTTGAGTTTACAGACTATAGATGCTGTGTGCTGGAATATGAAGAAGCCCAGACTGAATGCCCCTATCAATCAGAATTGAAAATTGGTGTAAAGGTGAGGTAGGTACTTTGTACGCCAGTGTTTATTAACAAAAGCACGTTGCGAGATTTTCTTCCAATCAGATATTTAATTAGAAGTATACGTGTATATAGAAGTGCTGTCTATAGGTAGGACACCAAAACTACCTATTTTTTGTCTCCATCATATATTATATCCTCAAGCATATACATTTATCCTTGAAAGGTACTCAAGATAAGATATAATAAGATGGAATTGGAAGTGTGAAATGGGTAAAGCCCTGTAGATACAACTGTAGCCATACCTCATTTTGTATCTAAAGTTTAAACATAACTATTTTAGAATTTCATGCTTTATCTTAAAAACCATAGGAACTTTAAGTATTATTATTGATGTGATGACATTTTTCTTTTTGTTCTAGGAACTTTAAAACAAAATTGATGGTCCTTTTTTAAAATAAAAATGTTTCACAAATATCAATATTCTATCATTCCCATTTAATATTATTTTTACACTATACATTAATATTCAATTCCCTCATAAATATCGATCTTTCGTTAAAAAAAATCAAATTTGATAAATCCATTGAAAAATACATTAACATTTTTAAAACTTACTTCAGTTAATTATCAATATGAAATGAAAATGAGTAAATATCAATTGTTGCAGAGTTTATTTGGATACAAAAAATGGTTGAATTTAAAGATCCCATGACACCTTGAATTTAGTATTTCACTTCATTCTTTGTTAATTCAATGACATTAAATCCTCGATGAGTTATTGCCACTAATTATCCTATATTTGTTCACAAATTCTCAACCTTAAATGCACAGGAATTCATTAATGAATTATTTTCATGAATTATCTTCAATATGTCAACAATTTAATGAAATTTAATGCACAGGTATTTGTTGACAAATCCAGGTACTTAAAATGTCAAATTAACATTTAACTTAAATTTGTAAACAAATTGAAAGTAATTTGTTGATGAATTCCCTTCAATTTGTCCATGATTTAACCATGTCTATTTTCATAATATTCCAGCCCTCTTGTGTTTGCAAAGATATCATAATATCCTGCCCAATGTATTAAAGATATTATTAATCGTTTCCAATCTAAATAATTATTTCCAGAAAATATTTTTTTCAAAGGTGCATTTATTTGTTTAACTTTCTCCTCTTTTTGAATTTCCTGTATTTTTGATGAGTTTTCACCTGAATTTTGAAGCATTTTGATATCTTTATTTTGCAAAATATCTTTAGAATCAATAATTATTTTCGAATTTCAAAAAAAAAAAAAAATTATGAAAAAGAAATAATAAAAAAAATATTTGTGAAGTGAATTAGATTAAAGATTGGTGTTTATAGGATAGGGTATGGTTTCAGAAATATCTAGAATTATTTTTCTATTGTGTTTTAGTTTGAAGAAATACGTTAAATTTAAATAGAGATGACAATAGAAACTGTGCAAGAAAATTCAATGAATGATTCTAGAAACCCACGTTTATCTAACAAAGGAATAGGACATGAAAATTCAATGATATTTTTGCTTTGTTAAATCTTTCAAAGTATGACAAGTTTTGGCAATGATTTTGATTTGGGTATGAATATAGTTTTGTTTGAAATGTTGGAGAATTTTGCAAAAAATATGTTTTTAACATGAAAAATTACATTTTTAATTCTGGAAATTTATTATTTTTAACTATTCTTTTCATTTATAAAAACCTATTTTTGAATTTTTTGAAATTTTCTGAGGAAGAAATATTTAAAGCTGAGAAATAATTCAAAGAACTTTTTGTAAATTTTGTAACAGTTTTGTCTTTTTCGAGACTAATTAGACCAGAGATAGTAATTTCAAAGGACTCGAGAGTAATGACACCATAGAAAATTTGAACATGAACTCGGTCCAACAGATTTCATGTACAAAGTATTGTTACTAACAAAATTTGTTACTCAAATATAATTAATTTTTTTTTAAATTTTTTTTTTTTTCATATTTAATAATTGTTTACTTTCATCTCTCGATGATATCTACTTGTTCATTGCCACTAAAATGTCAGGGGAGTGTTGATATAAAATTTGTTGGGACACTATCCCACACAATCTCATTGCATGACTTTATTTGTATTAATAATTGCATAACCTGTAAATAAAATAAATTATACGTTTTTGTTCTTTGCCAATGGCAGCACTGATTTCCTGGTTGAGTAATAATTCGACCAACAAACTTTTAGTTTGTCGCAACATTTTTGACTGCTGTTGAAATACATTCATGATGGTTTGAAAACTAATTTCTTTTCTGTGCGATCCTTAATCACTTATCAACAAAATTCTCTCTCTCACTCAGTCATTCATCATCATCATCATCACTCTCATAAATAATAATATTATTATATATCATATGTTCCACTTTCCATTCTACTAATCTCATATTTTAGTTACAAAATTAGGGCTTGTAATCACAACCACAACCACAACCAGAACAATAAATGCTAAAAACAAATTAACATTTATTTGAGAACCAATAAACAAACAAAAAAATTTCACTTAACTCAATATCCAATAACCAGTTCTTGTTGAGGAGAGTTGAGATCTTTTGAAAAAATTGACACAGTGAAAAAAATGTAAACTCAAAATATTTATTTACAACATCGTAACAACGACTGATAAATGGAGAACAATCTCCATTAATCAGAGATTGAAAAAGTATAAGGTCACAATCAGTGTCCCCACATTTGAAAAACAAAAATGTTACATATATATTATTTACAAGTTAGGTAAAAGTATGTCATTATAATTGTGAGGTAGTGGGAAATTTTATCCCAACAATTCTCATTAAATGCTGATACCATTAACTAGAACGATTACTAGAAAGAATCTGTTTTTATTGGTTTTCATGAAATATCAATATTATTGAATATTTTTTTCAACAATAACTAATTATTTCCTACAAAATTATTAATTATATAGATAATTTGACCTTGAGAAAATTTGTTTTTGTCTATTTTAACTCAAATTTTGTCTCAATCAATAACTAATAACCACAACCAATAACCATAAAATTTGTTTTGGTTAACTGGAACAATAACAAGTAACCAAATAAAATAATTATATTTTTAATCAATAACCAGTAACCAGTAACCAATAACCCTAAAAATGTTTTGGTTACAAGTCCTATACAATCTTTGATAGCGCTGCTGCTCTTCACCATATATTATTGAAATCTTGTATTCTATTTATTCATTTATTATATTTCTGTAACTGTTTGTACTGAGTTCTTCTTTTATTCAACTTTCCTCAAACCTGGCTCACATCAAATAATATTATTGTTGTAATAAAAATCCCACCCCATCTCATTCTTCATCATTATCACCATACTATATATATATGTCATACATTCTGCTTCTCTCACGAATCACTACCCCTACTTTCGGTTTTTGCTAGCGCTGCGCTTCGCTATTATACACAATACTGTATTTTATTCTTGCATGAGTTTTTCAATCTGCATATTACATTCTTACTAAACTGAAGTTTTGTGTTCTTTTTCAGTCCTCAAACCGCCAACCTCACATCAATTATTAATTTGAACAATTTTCTAAATTCAAACCGAGACGACATCAGCGTAGTTGGAAATCTGTATTAATCTGAAAATTCGTGCAACAAAAATCACCAAAAAAAACTACATGTAAAGGTAATATACATAAAATTTGATTATTTTTTGTGTTTATAAATCATTGTGTTTGAGGTCAAGGAAATTTATACATGTCCTAACATATAAATATTAAAGAAGAAAGAATAGGAAAATTTAAAGTTGAAAAAGAAGAGTTTGAAAATTTAATTAAAAAGTTTGAAGGAGAGAAAATTGTAAATTTAAATATTGAAACTTATAATCTCCCTTTTCACACATATTTCACAGGAGAAATAATATTAGAATCTTTCACCCTAGATATTTCGGGTAGAATAGAAGAAATAAGTAGTGAAAAATATCTTAAAATTTTAGAATCATCCCCGAATTATTTTTCTTCAAGAGTCTATTGTTCACTTGAATCTGAAAATAAATTTATAGATAGACTTTTTAATAATAATTAATTGACATAAAAAATAAAAACTGTATACATATACCAGAAATAGAGGAAATAATAGATAGTGAAAAAGAATACGAAAAAATAGTAGAAAAAGAACAAGAGTTAATTAACAAATTTAAAAAAGGATTGTTAGAAAACAAGAAATATACAACAATAATTAATAAAGAAGAAAGTGTGTTAGGTTTTGAGATAATAAAAGAAAAAATCATGGTCACCCCAAATGATGTAAAACCCATTCAAGCACCCTTAGGAGAAGTCTTCAACGGAAAATATTATTTAGACTGGAGAAGAATGATTATTTCAGAAATAAGGGGAGCCAGATATTAAGATATATTTGGGGAACACGAATATTTGAAACCATATATCACTCATATTGATGATCTTAATTTTAGACCAGATAGTGAGGTGCTCAATTATTGTAAAATGCAGGACAATGCTAAGGTATTTGAATTAGAAAGAGTCTCAAATGAAATTAACAGATAAGAGATTGCAATACATCCATAATGATGTTAAAAAAACTTGATAATATATATGGTTCGAAAACAACAGTAACAGCAAATATGGCAAAAGCCAAATGGATGGAATTTAGATTTCAGCCAGGAGGCAATATGAGAGGTTTCCATAAGAAATGGGATGAATTGGTCACAGATGTTAGAGATAGTGGAAAAGAAATGAGTGAGGAAGAGGAATTTGAAAATTTACAGTTAGCTTTATGCTACGAACAAGCTTTAGCAAAAATGCAATTTGAAAGTCGACCTCAGAAAGAAAGAATATTGATAATTTTAAAAGGATATTGAGAGAAGATACTGATCAAAAATTTCAAGATCAGACATTGAAAAAGCAAACACAAAATAACAATAATTCACAAAATAATAATTATAAAAATAATTCGAATTATAATAATAATAATTGTAGGGGTAGAAACGGGAATTTTAGAGGAAGCAACAATTATAGGGGAAATAGTTACAATAATTACAATCTCAATAATACAAATAATAATAATAATGGAACAAATGGAAATACTAATAATAATAGTAATAATAACTATAGAGGAAGCAACTATCGTGGTAATAATTATAGAGGTAACAATTATCGGGGAAATAATAGAAATTATAACCCCAATAATATTAAATGTTATAAGTGTGGTCAGAATGGTCATGTCTCACAGAATTGCAATAATAATAATCAAGAAAATAACAACAATGAAAATAAAAATAATAATCAAAATAATTACCCACCAAAAACAAATTCGAATCAAACAAATAGTAATAAAAAAGAAACCCCTGAGCAACAGGTGAAAATGTCTTATATGGTTAGAAAATTCTTATCTGACCAAAAAGAATGGCTCTTGAATAAATTAATTGAAAATTGGGAACATAATGAAAGTTATACAGAATTAGAAAATAAGGCAATATTGGATGGAGCAGCGGAGGTCCATTTGACATCCGATTTAAATAAATTAATGGATATAAAAAAATTTGTCACTCCTATTAAATTGCAATATGCGGGAAGAAATGGTTTCTGTATGCCACCCATACAGAAATAATGATAATTAAAATTGAGAATTCCCTAAAACAGCAATCACTGATTGAATTAAACAATG
This sequence comes from Ericerus pela, assembly GCA_011428145.1. Taxonomy (NCBI): domain Eukaryota; kingdom Metazoa; phylum Arthropoda; class Insecta; order Hemiptera; family Coccidae; genus Ericerus; species Ericerus pela. The sequence continues at coordinate 515,633 of WOFM01000299.1, read as the reverse complement.
TTGTCAGACTTAAATATGGATATTATTTCTGCCATAAAAATCACAAATACAGGAATAATAAACATAGATCAAAAAAAATATTACCAATATATACTTTATCGAAAATGGGGAAATTTTAATAACAGCCCTTAAGGAAAATGGTATATTCTATATATATTATAACATAGAAAATAACTAAAACATTAATAATAAAATAAATAAATAAATAAATAAATAATAATAATAATAATAATAAAATATATAAAAATAATGAGATAGAATGTGATGAATTAGAGGAAGAAAATACAAAAATTTGTGTCCCAGTAACTCAAAATGAAGATGATGAATGGGACAATTTTTCTGTTAAATTGGAAATAGAGGAAGATGAAGAAAATAATATTCCTAATGAAGATATAGCCTCACCTCAGGGGTTGAAAATGAAGATAATGAAAATATTGAAATAATTAATAACAATAATGATGAAAATACGAATAATATATAATTGAATAATAATAATTTGAATAAAAAACTATTAATACATAGAAGATTGGGGCACCTAAATGCAAGATACATACTAAAACTAAAAAAATTATCAATAGGTTGTGGGGACTCATCGGTATGAGGTGTAGGGGCTCGGACCCCCGACGACAGTCGCCGCCCCATAGGGCAGGCAACTTATCGTCCTTGCGACGTTAAACGAACACACAAAATTACGTTCGATCGTAATTACCTGCGAATACGTGCAGATAATATACGAGTACGAATCGTGACGTCATCCATCAATCAATGTCACGATTCGTACACGAACCGGCCAGCCGCCACCTACGATAGTAGGGGATGATGCGACCTGGCCGTACTTAAACAACGTACGTATTTTATTACGTACGTGTGTTTGTGTGCACCAGCCAAAACCGGTATAAAAACTCTCAGAACCGGCTCTAAAATCGCCAGTGTTCGGTTTGGTTTTGGCTTGCCCATACTTTCGTATGAAGTGGCTGAACACGCTTAAATTCTGTAGAATTTCCTTCTGGTGAGAATATCTCTCACGACAAGGTATTCCACAGTGGTGACCCCGACGTGATTTCGGCCACGTCGTGAGGAGTCTTAGGCGCTTTGGCGCTAATTCAACTTGGCGCAGTAGCGCTGGCGAGATTCTCGCTTGCTCGGCAAATTAAAAATATTTTTTTACCCAGACTAAGACACCTTTTGGTCGTCGAAGTAAGAGTCTGCTGAAGTGGGAATTTATACCCCTCTCTTTAAAATAAATAAATAAAGAGAAACAAGACAGTAGACCTGGAGGAAGAAGGTTGGACTCATCCCCCAACTCCCCCGACTTCGACTCGACACTCCTTGAATTTGGCAAATATAGAAGAAGGCCCTCAACACCCAGAATTAGCACGACTGGGAACTGCAATAAATAAAGAAGATCTTGCAGTTAAAACGTTGAGAAGTGGTCGGACTTTAAGCCAAAGCTCCGACCCGAAAACACCTGTCCTACAAACACAGGAGCCAGTGTTTTCGACCAGTAAGGAAGGCAGAAGTACTGTGGAATACGCTTGTCAACAAAAAGACACAGCAATGGTTCCACCACCAACTGAAAACCCGCAACCATCACAGGGAGGCAGTAGTCAGCCGCAGCTGACACCCGAAGTCCTGGCCCAAATCTTGCAACTTTTACAAATGCAACCAGGACAGAACCCTAATCTCTATAGACGAAGGATAGACATCCCGGAATTTCTACCGAATGAGGTAGAATTATGGTTGACTCTATTAGAAGGCAGGTTCAGAACAGAGAACATAACTCTGAACCAGCGGTATACACATATCTGTGGAGGCATGCCCCCACAGATAATCCGCCACATTCCGGACGTTATGGAATGCCCTTCGACAGAAGAGGACAAGTATGCCTGGTTCGTCAAGAAAATTAAAAAAGTATTTGGGAAAACGAAAAATGAAATAATAGACGATGTGATGGGTGGTATGAAGATGGGGGACGACAAACCCTCAATCTTCATGGCGAAGTTACGACAGAAGGCGGACAATATCGTAGCCCCTTCTGTCATAGGCAATCAGTTCTGTAAGCAACTACCACAAAGTGTTGTGCAGTGCCTAGCCGCCGTTGGTTCCACGGTAATCAATACATCCGCGGATCTGGACTTCCTTGCGAAATCCGCAGATAATGCGCTCGAATACACAAGGTCAAAGCCGGTGGTCAGTGCAGTATCTGCAGAGACTGGGGAACTCGCTCAACTTAGAGCTCAAATAGCCCAGTTGACCGAAGAAGTAAAGAGGAACAAAAGCCAAAGCTCGACGAAGCCCAATAGTAGCTGGCGACAAAGATCGAAAAGTAGAGGCAACAACAATAATAATAGCAGCAGAGGACGCCAGTCCCGGTCAAGAGACCGCAGATCTAGTTCCGGAAACAGGGGTCAGAGTTCAACTCCCCCTAGAACATCATCTCCCAAAACCCAGTCTCGAAATTGGGATGATAAGAGTTGCTTTTTCCATAATAGGTTTGGCGCTGAGGCCACCAAATGTAACAACAGGTGCAGATGGTGGGGCAAAACCTTTAACAAGGAAGCGTCAAACTAGAACGAGGGGCCATCTGTGCGGCCGAAGACCCCTCGTAAAAATACTCACGCCGCCTGTTCATCAAGGACAGGACAAACAGGAGACGTTACTTAATAGACTCGGGAGCAGACCTGAGCATATTGCCAGTAAATAGAACCCAAAAAGTACTTCCTCCGAAATACTATCTCCGTACTGTGAATGGTCAAAACCTTCCAGCATACGGACTTGAGACAAGCAAAGTAGACATCGGACTCAGCAAAAATATGACGTGGTCCTTCACGGTTGCAGATGTTCCAAACCCGATCCTGGGTGCAGATTTTCTTGCACACTATGGCCTGATCATCGACCTCAAACACGGTAAACTGATCAATAGTGAAAATAAAAGTGTGGAAGGCAAAACGCTAGCATACAGACTGGACACAAACATATCCAGCTGTACTAAAGTCGACGGACAACTCTTACAGATCCTGTCAGACTATCCTGGAGTCACACAACCCTCAATTCGCAGGCATCCTACGTACAAACACGACACGGTTCACTACATAGAAACCAAAGGACAGCCTTGCCATGCTAGAGCACGACGGTTATTACCCGACAAACTCAAAGCGGCACGAGAGTACTTCCATCGCATCGTTGAGGAGGGCGTATGTCGCCCCTCAAAAAGCTCATGGAGCTCTCCTATCCACATGACAAAGAAAGCAAGTGGAGAGTGGCGAATTGTCGGCGACTACAGGGCCTTAAACGCCATAACAGTTCCTGATCGCTACCCAGTCCCCAACATAATGGACTTCAACGCGAATATGAAGGGTAAAACGATGTTCACAAAAATAGACATCAACTGGGCATTCCACCAAATTCCTATGGCCGACCAGGACGTTCCAAAGACAGCGGTCATAACCCCCTTTGGACTATTCGAATACCTTCGAATGCCGTTTGGACTACGCAACTCAGCACAAACTTTCCAACGATTTATCAATGGACTGTTTAGGGAATTGCCGTTTGCATATGCATACCTGGATGATATCTGCATTTGCTCAGAAGGCGGTGAGCATCAGCACGAGGAGAATGTGAGAGCCGTGGTACAGCGTATACACGCAGCCGGACTCACTATCAACGTAGGCAAAAGCTTATATGCACAGACCGAAATTGACTTCCTCGGCTACAAAGTCTCGACCGAAGGCATTTCCCCCTTGAAGACCAAGGTAGAGCCAATATTGAACTTCCCGAAGCCCTCAAATGTCGCAGAACTTAGGCGTTTCTTGGGGATGGTGAATTTCTACAGACGTTGCATGAAGAATGCAGCAGCCGAACAAAGTAAGCTGTTTGCACTAATAAAAACAAGTAAAAAGAAAGATAAAACTCCACTCGAATGGAACGAAGAAGCCGAACAGGCCTTTGAAAATATCAAAGAAACACTGGCAAATGCAACTCTGTTGGCTCATCCAGACGAAAGTCTGCCGTTATGCGTAAGTACCGATGCATCAGACTTTGCTATTGGTGCAACATTGTACCAACTGGACACTAACAACATCAAATTACCGCTAGCTTTCTTCTCGAGGAAGCTCTCAAAAACAGAAAAGAATTACAGCACATACGATAGGGAATTGCTCGGAATTTTTGCTGCGTTGAAGCATTTCAGGCACCAGTTAGAGGGTAGATGTTTTTCTGTGTATACTGACCATAAACCCCTAACATATGCCTTCACACAAAAAGCAGAACCGGCATCTCCGAGAAGAGCACGACAGTTGGACTATATTGGCCAACTGACTACAGACATTCAGTATATAAGTGGAGAACTTAACACTCCAGCTGATGCCTTGAGTAGAATCGAAGCTATCTCGGTTCCTGTCCAATTGCCTTATGCTGAAATAGCTAAAGCACAGCTTAAGGATGCAGAATTGCAGGGGCTGTTATCGAACGATGATACTACCCTCAAATTGAGACAGCGAAAAATTCCCGGTACTGATGTTTTATTAACATGTGACATCAGTACAGGTAAGAATAGGCCATTTCTACCGGTAAAATATCGCAGGTTGGCTTTCAACAGTGTACATAACCTATCACATGCTGGGCCAAAATGTAGTGCTAAACTAATTTCAGAAAGATTTGTATGGCCACGAATGAAGTCTGACTGCAACAAATGGGCTCGCAGTTGCCTGAACTGTCAAGAATCCAAAGTAGGAAGACACACTCGCTCGCCCCTCAAATCATTCAAGCAAACACAGCGGTTTAAAACGGTTCATATGGATCTGGTAGGCCCATTGCCACCATCCCAAGGACACAGATACCTGTTGACGATAATAGACAGGGCAACACGATGGCCGGAAGCAATCCCTCTTCATGAGATGTCAGCTCCAACAGTAGCTGCAAGGTTATACGATACCTGGATTGCGAGGTATGGCGTACCGGAAGTCATAGTCACGGACCAAGGTCGCCAATTCGAGAGCTCGCTCTTTAAAGAGCTGGCAAATAAGCTTGGTGTTCAACATAGTCATACCACAGCTTACCATCCTCAAGCCAATGGCAAGATAGAGAGATGGCATAGAGCTCTCAAAGCCTCCATCATGTCACATGATACAAAGAGATGGGTAGAAGTACTCCCTACCATCCTCTTAGGCCTTCGATCCGCCCTACAAACTGATACAGGTCACTCTGCAGCGCAATTAGCGTTCGGCGAAGAGCTACGCCTTCCAGGGGACTTCTTCACAAAATCGAAAGAAGTTAGCCCCGAAATAATGGTATAAAATATAAGAAATGATGCCAACAACTTCCTAAATCAGGCAGCTCGTCATGGCCAGCCCAAGATTTACGTCTCGAAACACTTGGCCAATACGTCACACGTATTTGTTAGAGACGAAAAAATGAGATCTGCGCTGGAGAAACCATACGCCGGTCCTTACAAAGTAGTATCACGAGATGAGAAAAACTTTGTGATACTCATCGCAGGCGAACCAAGAACAATTTCAATCGACAGATTGAAGCCTGCGTACTTGGTAAGTGACGATAAAAGAATTAGAAGGGTACAAAAGGAGAACCCCGAAAATACACAGACGAATTCCGAAACAAAAACGGAAGAATTCGTCGAAAAAAGTGAGAAAAACACCTCACATAAAGAAAAACTCAAGAAAACAGTGAGATTTTTGGACGATGTGATCACCAAAACATTTGATCCTGAGGCCCCCTTACAACCACGTAAAAGAGGTAGACCTCCAGGCACAAAAAAATGCAAAAATTCACATCCTTCTCGCACGTCCGAGAGGCTAATGCGACAAAAATAAAATTTACTCCCGAAAAGTAATATCCGTAGAAAAAATCGAAACCCGCTAAAAACATACGGGAAATATCGGAACTCCGCGAGACAAAGAAACTCCGGAGATAAGCAAACGAGGAATGCTAACAAAAAGAAGAAGACAGGAATAAACAAATCCACGTGCAATACGGAAACAAAACATTGCAACGTGCGAGTACCGTTAACCGCAAAGATAATCTCTACGACGTGACGTCACAAACGGAGATTCCTTTGTACTTAGAATTCGAAAAATAATATTCACTGAGTTTATTTCAGGCATAACTCTGCTTAACCCGATCAGATCTTAACCGGAAAACTTATATACGGCCGAGAATTTTAAGCGCTATCCCCTCTACGTGTAGATAAGAAGATCCGAAAATAAAGAAAAATAACTGTAAAGGTAAATCGAAAAATGAGGTAAAAACAGCAGTTCTCGAACCTCTGATTTACTTGGTCGTCTCTTGAGCTTTATTTTTGGTGCCTTCTCCTAACTACAACCCATTCTGTTCTAATGTCACGAATACCTATCCCGATGTCCCCCAGTTTCCACTTCGCCAAGACATCCGCTGAGAAATCAAAAACTCAGCAGATGACGAAAGCGAAAACGGAGCTGGATAGGATAGAGGAGGAGCTGTTGATGGACACAGCTCCTCCGGTTGCTGATGTACTGGCGGAGATGACCACTCCACTGCCGCCAGTCATCTCTCCTCCTCGATCTCCGGAGGAGACGACTCCGACTCCGGAACCCCCGAAGCCGGAGCCGAAACCCGAAGAGAAAAAGGAAGCGATGGGCTTCCTGTTCACGGCAGAGAGGGCCACGAACGAACGAGCAAGGATGGCTGCATGGACATCGGGGAACACCAACTCCCCGATGCACCGAAAGTCAGAGTTCAAACGTCCGCTGCCCCCTCACTCCCGCCATCATCCCTACGCCCACGCAAAACATGCGAAGTCGAGGCACAGGGGTGAAACTAGCCGGAGCAACTACCTGGCCCGAGCAAACGCCCGTAGGGAATCCTACGAGTGCGTCGGGGCCGCGGTGGGCAGCGCTCTGGCCAAATGGGAGGCCGATCAAAAACGTAAGTAAACCCGCACGTCCCCCAGGCCTTGCGCAATTTTGGTCGTTTTTGTGGCGCAAAAACTGGGGGGGAGTAGCTGTGGGGACTCATCGGTATGAGGTGTAGGGGCTCGGACCCCCGACGACAGTCGCCGCCCCATAGGGCAGGCAACTTATCGTCCTTGCGACGTTAAACGAACACACAAAATTACGTTCGATCGTAATTACCTGCGAATACGTGCAGATAATATACGAGTACGAATCGTGACGTCATCCATCAATCAATGTCACGATTCGTACACGAACCGGCCAGCCGCCACCTACGATAGTAGGGGATGATGCGACCTGGCCGTACTTAAACAACGTACGTATTTTATTACGTACGTGTGTTTGTGTGCACCAGCCAAAACCGGTATAAAAACTCTCAGAACCGGCTCTAAAATCGCCAGTGTTCGGTTTGGTTTTGGCTTGCCCATACTTTCGTATGAAGTGGCTGAACACGCTTAAATTCTGTAGAATTTCCTTCTGGTGAGAATATCTCTCACGACAAGGTATTCCACATAGGTATTCCAGAAAACATTAATTTTAGGGATGACGATTTTAAAAATTGTCAAATATGCTGCATAGCTAATAATTCTAGATTAGGTCATAATGGGATAAGAACCAAACCAAATAGAAAATTAGAAATAACATTGTCTGATATAATGGGTCTATTTACCCCTTTGGTAGCCAATCAAAAGTACATATTAACTTTTATTGATCACTACTCGAAATATAATTTTGTAATGCCAATAACTAATAAAAATCAGATAACAACGGAATTTAAAAATATTATAGTCCGGATGCAAAATAAATTTCCTAATTTTCCCGTAGGAACAATTAGATGTGATAATGCAAAGGAGTATATTGATGCTAAAATAACCAATTATTGTAATGAAGTTGGTATCACAATGGACTATGTGGTCCCTTATTCCCCTGAACTGAATGGCGTTGCCAAAAGGCAGAACCAGACTTTAATGAGGAGAGTAAGAGCTATGCTCATAGATGCCAACCTTGACATTAAGTATTGGTTGTGTGCTGTTGTGACATCTGCTTATCTAATAAATCACTCGCCTACAAAGGCAAATGCTGATTATAAGACACCTTATGAATTATTTTATGGCATTAAGCCCAATCTTAAAAATTTTAAAGTCTTTGGTTCACTTACCTACAGGCCTATTCCACTGGAGGTAAGAAAACAGAATGCAACCAAAGCAAAATCAAAATCAAAAAATAAAATAGATCCCAAATTAGCACATAGGGCAGAGAAAAGTATAATGATGGGTTATACTAATACTGGATATTGTTTGAGAGATCCCTTTGACACAAAATCTTATATAGCATGCGATATCAAAGTAGACGAAACACAAAATATAAAATCCCTACAAATAGCTGAAAAACCATTAGTAATCAAACCAGCAGATTACAAACATGATTTAGGTATAAGCAACCCCATAGTTATGAACATAAATATAAATTATAATAAAACATATATAGAGGACTGTGTCCCACAAAGTTTTTTAGGGAACAATGGGTAAAGGCAATAAATGATGAGTTTAATTCACTCGTTGATATGAAGGTTTGGGAAATTGTAGACTATGACTGTCAAAAATTGATAGACACTAGAAGGATTTTCACAATAAAATATGACAAATTTGGAAATCCAAAACTTAAGGCTAGGCTAGTTGTGAGAGGTTTATGCCCCTCAGGTGGATGATAAATCAATAAATATTAATAACCTACAAAAGGGAAAATTGATTTCTGGTTGTATGATATTTGCTAATGGCGATTTGATAGACTGGAATTGTTCTAAACAGACAATCCATGCCTCATCAAGCACCGCTGCAGAAATTATTGCCATTTTTGATACCCTTGATATAATTAAAGTAATTCAGTATATGCATCTCGAAATGTTTTGAGAAAAATTAACAGTGGATATGATGGAGGACAATATATCAACCCAAAAAATATGTTCTGGAGGAAGTCAGAAAAAATAGAGAGCCTTAATGATTAGGTGTTACTCGATTTTGGAGGCAATAGAAGAAAAAATAATTCATTTTAGGTCTGTAAGTTTGGAAAATCAGCTATCTGATATTTTAACAATATCCTTAGACATAACCAAACTAGAAAATATTATAATTAAAATCCTTGAAATTAAGAATATATACATATGATAAGAAAAATCTTTTATTCCAAAAAATACCCATATAAAATACAAGTCGCAACAAGTCCAATTCGAAGTCAAAACATGTTTATAATACAACAGAACAATACCCCTATATTATTATAAAAGAATACCTAACTTGTAATAATTCTAGAAAATACTTGTCATAAATAAATGCTCGCATCTCTAAAAATTTTAACAAAAAAAACGGCATCAAAATCGAGCAAGTCTAAACCCTAAAAATTGAAGAAAAGAAATTTCACTCAACTTCAAATACAGCGTGAGAAATATACGTATAAATTTTCACACGTTGCAAAAAGAAAAAATATCGAACAATTAATACACACAAAGATAAAATTCTTTCCTACATCTAATTACATGACTGCAAACATGATTAGAAAAACTCTCGCCTTTTATTATCTTCAAATGAATGCATATAACGACGTCTCAAACACAATGACATACCACAAAGATAATCGTACTAAACGATGTATATTATTCTGCCGTTCCTTTTCTTGAATGATACCAAATAAGATAAGGTACAACATAACGTTCGTAATTGCAAAAACCTTTATACACTATATTTCTTTTGTCAATTTTTTTTTTCTTTTTCTTGCTTCTTTTTCTCGAAACAAATATGAACGCGCGGGACATTGTAATAGCATAAAATGAATCATATGTTACCATGTTTTTTCCTTTTTTTCTCTTTATGATTTTTCTTGCAGGTTCCCATTTTTTATATTTATTCAAATAATCTTATATGTATTGAATTATTTATTTATTCATTTATTTTATTTATTTTTTTTTTGAAGCGCAGCAATTACCAAAATTTATTGAGGTGGGGTTTGATCACTTTACACAGAAAAGATAAGTACGGACTTCCATCTTGAAAATGTTTATTAACGACGTTAGTACAACGACTGACGAATGAAGAACATTCTCCGTCAAGCAATGGCAGAAAGAATATTATGTTGGCGATCAGTGTCGCCACATGCAAAACAAATAAATGTAATAGTATGTTACATACAGTGTTAGTCAATATGGTATTATGTGTTCATGAGGTAGTGAGGGAATCGTATCCCAACACCCCCCTGCGATTCAAAATGGACGAACGAACATATAAGTAAAAATGTGTCACACATTGTATGTATTATTAAAAAAAAAAAAAAAACATAAACAATAAAAATATTAAAATAAGCAATAGCAGTCAAAATTATTACATATCGGTGTCATATAAAATTGCTATATATATATAAAAAATGGTAAAAAAAATATGTCGTTGACTAGTATTATGATGTACAATTAAAATGTGTGTGGATGTATGTGTCAAGTGTTCTATCTTAAATATATCGTGTAATTATTAACATGAGGTATACATTTAACCCTCTGCTATTGTGTCACGTCTTATAAGTATTGTGTGATTTTGATTTAAAATATATAAATAAAAATTGCAGGTCGGAGAGATCAATATCTCCTCATCGTCAGCTGTAGAGAAATAATACTATCATATATGTATATGTCCTTATAAATAATCGTGTGGGGTTTTTATATAAATATGCTATTGTGGGAATCAATTGTATATATTGGGGAATGCTGATACCAATAAGAGAGGTAGAGCAGCGACGAGGAACCTATTGAACATTATGATGTGAAGTGTGAAACAACATATGGACTGTTTGGTTTACGATAGGCGCTAAAAGACCGACGCCCATCCGCAGTCCAAAACCAAATATCAAAAATTTTGAGGGTTATGTCAATTAAGACTATTGACCAAAAAGTTGACTTGTCCGGAGTATTCTCGTAACGATATTTTGGAAGGTTTTCCGATCAAGTGCTTTAGTAAGTATATCAGCGACTTGATCAGTTGACCTAATATCATTAAAACTTATAAGTTTGTTTCGGAAGGCTTCCAATACTGCGTAGCATTTGATCGCAAGAGACCTGGAGCGTTTCTGGCCTCCCCCAGATGCAATACGAGACGCAGATATATTGTCCTCGTAGACTTGCACTGGGTTGGTTACAGAGAAAACACTCTCAGTGAGTCTCCAGATCACATATATGTCGTCTAGTGCATCATTCAATGCAATTAGTTCGGCTGCAGTTGACGAGGTTGCAACCGAGTTCTGCCGGTGAACAGCCCAATTTAACAAGTCTCCGTTAACAAATATCATATAGCCAGTTGTGGAGCACCCTTTCTCCAAGTTATTTATATCTATAGGTGAATCGTCTACATCGGGTGCATACGACGCATCGACAAAAGCCTTAATATGTGTTTGGTCAGAGTGGAACCAGAGAGAAATCCCTTGTGGTTTTAAGGTATCTAATGATACGACGAACATAATTTTTAACTTCACTATTGGAGGATGTCTGAAAATGTGACAAATAATTGACGGCGACGGCAATATCCGGGCGGGTTAGTCTGGCCACATATAGTAAATTCCCAATCATAGCCCTATATTCGGTATCATCCAATCCATTTTTTGGTCTATTTATTTTTAATCCTGTCTCCATAGGTGTGGAAGATGGGTTACATTCCGTCATTCCAAATTTCCGGAGAATTTTATCAATATATCTATTCTGTGTTAATATGATTTGTTTTCTAGAAATATCCCGATTTATTTCGAATCCCACGAAGAAAGTTGGATTATTTTCTATTTTTAGTGTGAAATTGTTATTAAAGGTATTTATTAAGTCTTGTGTCCACTCGTTGTGGTTACTAGCCAACAACATGTCATCCACGTAGACTATTAAAAATGCCATTGCACCACTATTATCTTGTTTTATATATAAGCATCTATCTATTTTTGATTGGGTGAATCCAGCTTGAATTATTGTTGAATTCAGTAAGTCGTACCAACTTTTGGAAGACGTTTTCAGTCCATATATAGACTTTATTAATCTTAGGCAGTTATTTTCGCCTAGTTGGCATCCTTTAGGGTTTGATATAAATATAGGATATTTTATTTGTGAATTGAGGAACGCAGTTTTTATATCGAACTGTGTTATATTTAAATTATACTTATTTGTGATGGATAATATCCACCTTATCAGCCAATATTGGATCACCGGGGCATATGTTTCAGTTAGAGAATAGTGAGTGGGATCTTTAAACCCTCTTGCAACCAACCTGGCTTTCGGTATATGAATGCCTTGGTTGTTAGGTTTCATGGTGAAACACCACTTTGTATCCACTAACCTCACATTTCTCTCCCTTGGGACAACTTCCCACACACCCATATCAGATAATGACTTCAGCTCGTCAGTAATGGCTTGTTGCCATTCTTCCTTAAAAGGGTTGTTTTCGACATCCTCCCATTTTTGAGGAATGTGGTCCTCAATGTAATTTTTGTTTCTTGATTTAAATAAGTTTAGAATTACAGGAGTTTGTGTTATATTATTATAATCCTGTATTATTTCATTATTATTATTTTTATTATCTATTTGTGTTATATTCCTCGTTTCATCGAATCTGACGTCGCAAGTAACATTCGATTTGTCAATTAATGGGTTCCTTATACAGTACCCACTATTGGTGTACCCTACAAATATTCCTTTATCGGATCTCTGGGTTAGTTTTGGGTGTTCAATGTTGGTTTTCTTTCTTTTATTTTTTGTGGCCTGCTGCTGACGGACTTCTATGGGAATATGTCTAAAGGCGAGAGATCCAAAAACTCTCATATTTGATAAATCCGGCCTTATACCTTAGAACATTTCAAAAGGGGTCTTATGATCTTTGTTGGCCCTAGTTGGGCTTCTGTTTATTACATAAACAGCTGTCAGAACAGCCAAAGACCAAAAACTGAAATCCAGCTCGGAGTCGAACAACATGGCCCTTGTTCTTGCCATAATCGTTTGATTCTGCCTTTCAGCCATCGCATTCAACTCTGGTGAATACGGAACGACAGGCTCAAGGTTCACGCCGTTTTCCTCACAAAATGTTTTCATATTCAAATCCAGATATTCCCTAGCATTGTCACATCTTAAGGTGGCTATGGGATGGTCTGGAAATTTCAATTTTAATTTCATATATAGTTTTTTGAATTCCTCAAACACCATTGACTTTTTCTCAATAGTGGAGATAAAAGTATATTTTGTGGCATGATCCACGAATATCAAAACATACTTTTCACCATATATTCCTGGTGAGAAGGGGCCCATAGTGTCCAATGAAACGAGTTCAAGTTTTCTTTCTGGCCTGGTACAAGTTCCATTGTGTCCTAGTCTTCTAGAGTTTGCTTTCACACATGTCTCACACAGACTGAATTCGTCATCACGAAATGTAATTCCGTTTGGAATACCTCTTGAGACTTTTGTCAAGAATTTTAAATTCTTCCCTGACAGGTGTCCCAATCTCCTATGCCATATCATATTTTTATCTATTTTTAATTTGTCTATATACTCGCTTATTTCTTGATTATCGTTTATTATAACATTATTGTTTGTTATATTATTATCATTTATACCTACCTCCTCATTCATCTCGCTACTACCTTCATTTATTTTATTATTTTGTATATTATTATTATCATATTTGTCATTAGTATTTATTATATTATTATTATCTAAATTATTATTATTTGTTTTTTTTTTGTGTATCATTATTGATATTCTCTCTATTCTCTTCCACTTCCTCCTGACTTTCCTCAATAATTTCCTCTTCTATTTCGTATTCCATCCATTCATCCTGGGAATTTATGTTAGGCATGCATGCCAATTTATTCGATCCATTATTATAGGGACATATTTTATTTAAATCATCTTCATTTTCTATAATACTGACCATGGATTCCGGTACAATTTCGTACTTTACCATGTATACCCCCTGATTTTTGGGGCCGAAAAATTTACTTCGTCCGTTCCTCAGACGTATATGTGCGCTGCAGAGAAATTCTGATCTATACCCAGCGCCCTATTTTCTGTTATTTTAATCCCCGACATAAGGTCTACGTTCAGGGATGGTACGTAATGTACGTTCTTTAATCTTATAACAGTTTGATTCCTCTCTGAGTTTTCCACCCTGATAAACATAGTTCCTATATGTGTGGCAATGAGTAATGTATCTTGGATGGGACATTCTAACTCGATAGGCTTTTCCAACATTATGGGGTTATACAATTTTGACAAGTCAGATATGATGTGGGCAACAGCTCCACCATCTAACATTATTCTCTTGGTAAGAGGAACATAATCAGAATCTGATTCATGCTCCGTGTCTTTGGATGTTATTAAATTTATCAATTTATTATTATTTGTGTTATTGTTTGGCTCGTGGCCCTTATACCTGATCATCATTGACCATTGAACATCATGTTCTTTTTTGTTTTTATTATTATTATTATTATTTTGATTATTTCGTCCGTATCTCGTATTTTGTGCAGGACCATCTAATTTATCTTGGGGTTTTGCACCCTCTTTATTTGACGGACCTACTTTAGCTATGTGCCCTTTGCCATGGTACTTGAAACATACTAAATTATTCGTATTTGGCAAATTATTTTGATTTTGATTATTATTATATTTTCTATTTTCATAACTATTATTATTATTCTGAGGCATTTCTGATTTTTGATTATTGTTATATGTCATTTTCCCCTGATCTACATTTTGGTTATAGTTCTGATTCCTATTTGTGTTATTATATCCACGATAGTTTCCTCCATATTGGAATCTCTGATTTCTATTATTATTATTAAAATTACGAAATTTATTATTAAAGTGTCTAGATTTCTTTTCCTCATATAAGCTATCTGATCTTTCGATCAACATGGCATGGAGTGTTTCGATCGTTTTTTGATCCTGGCTTAAGGTATTAAACTCCAGCCTTGTCATGTCGTAGTCCATGTTCAAAGATATTAGGAGTTGTTCTATCTCCTCCTGTTTGTCTAAATTTTTACCACAGTCCCTTATTTTTTGGGCTGATTGAGAAAACACATCTAAATAACTTCTCATATTACCATCACTATTAAATTTTAACCTCTGAAAGGCCTGCTTCGCATTAATATATGTAACCTGCGTGCAGCTTTTATACCTTTCATCTAAAACTTTCAGAATCTGGTTCATTGTTTTTAAGTCTTTTACTCTTTCTATCAGTTCTTTGTTTAATCCCTGATAAATTAAAGCCTTTCCTTTTTCTTGGTTACGAAAATATGCCATCCTATTAGCCAAACTAGCATTGCCAGATTCAGGGTTTAAAAAAATATTTAGTTCCAGTCCCAAAAACAGCACTTCGGTCTCAACATCATGCATTATCAGGTACAATCTCTCTGCATAGAGTGTTGATACCATCGTGGTCCTCCAGGCATCATAATTTCTCCCATCAAATACCTCTTTTGTATCGAATCTTGACATTTTATTATTAGATTTTGAGTGTTCGGGAGTTTAGATCCTACCTCAGAAACACGAGAACTTAAGTCTAAGGGGTAACACGGTCTCAACCGCACAATAATGCACAACACGGTCTCAACCGCTCGATTGGGAATGCAATTTAAATATATTATATTATGATTTCCAATAATTAGTCAATATTCTAGATTAAATCTTACGAAATATATTGCCGACGATGAGGTGATCTCTCCAACGTTGTTTCTGCTTCTTGAGCGATCAAGTTACTGTGATTTTTTCATCAAAAAATGTTTGAAATTAAATTAATCAAAGTCCCAGGTCTGGTTTCAGAATACCGACGATTCTATCAAACACGTTAAAGTTCAAATTAGTACACAGAGTAAAATTATTTAACAATAATGAAAAAGATGACTACTGAAAGAAAAACAATTTATCAATCTACATCAAATGAATCGATCTTTTATTGTATGTGAACAGGAAAAAATCTGTCACTTATGTCAATGTTCGAAAAGTGGGTTTTCTATTGTTGGATTTGATAATTCTCATCCAACAAAGATTTCCTTTTTCTTTCAATTCTCAACCAACAAGATAAAATTTGAAGGCTATCAATATCACCTTTCAAGTTTCAACTTTGCTTAGGATTTGGTTGAGAATTTACCTGAAATATATTGAAATATAATATTATTTTACTGTAATTTAAATTTTTTCAGATTAATTTTGGGCAAAATCACACGAAATATACATTAATTAACTTAAACTTTTTACTTATCTTTAATCTTCTTGTCCTTTTTTCGTGTTTTTCTTGATGTTTTTCTACTGCTGCCTTGCCCAATTGACCCCAAACTCCGACGCTTTTCCTCTGCGACTTCTGAATTTTCGATCTTTTTCCGCTGTTTCACTCTCTGGAACACAGCATAAATAATTGCCAACCATTTTTGATGGTGTGCGCTGGTCTACCGAACCATAAAATCCTCTCGTATCTGATCTGACTTCTCCAGACTTTGGACTTTGATGTTTTCACAGGCGCCCAAGAATTTTTCATTTTTTCATTAATTTCACTTTTATTACAATTTTAATTTATTAATTTACTTTAATTGAACATTTAACTTTTTCAGGATAGTTACTTTAATCACTGAATCAAACTTTTTTGTTCACAAATTTTATCTTTTCCTGCCACTTTGCGTGGAGGTATCACTCAGCACTAAGCCTTTCACTTTGCGTGAAACACAAATTTTTGAATTTTAATAAATTACACGATTATCACAATCACATTTCAATTACCGCACTTATTTCTTTTGACCCGCAGCTCTGCTATCATATTGAGGTGAGGTTTGATCACTTTACACAGAAAAAATAAGTACGGACTTCCATCTTGAAAATGTTTATTAACGACGTTAGTACAACGACTGACGAACGGAGAACATTCTCCGTCGAGCAGTGGCGGAAAGAATATTATGTTGGCGATCAGTGTCGCCACATGCAAATGAATAAGTATAATAGTATGTTACATACAGTGTTAGTCAATATGGTATTATGTGTTCGTGAGGTAGTGAGGGAATCGTATCCCAACAAAATTTCTTTACCCTCTACATACCATTTTATATATGTCTTTTGAATTTTGTATTTTCTTAATTTATTATATTTCATTTTATTTTCGTTTACTTTCAGCTATCAACTCGATAGGATAAAATTTCAGGGGGTGTTGTAACGGAAATCCCACCCAATCTCATTCTTCATCATCATCACCATACTATATATGTCATATGCTCTGCTTCTCTCACGAATCGCTACCCCTACTTTCAGTTATCGCGCTGCACTTCACCACACTTCACCATTATACACGATACTGTATTTTATTCTTGCATAAGTTTTTCAGTCTGCATATTACATTCTTACTAAACTGAAGTCTTGTATTATTTTTCGGTCCTTGAACCCCCAACCTCACATCAATTATTAATTTGAACGATTCATTTTTTTTCAACTATCCAACTTAACTTGCAAGAACACAATTTTCATCTCCGTATGTATGTTGGTAACAATGCATGTTCTCGATCTTCTTTTCTGGTCTCGTCTTTAGAATCGAAACAAATTTGTTTCGTTTTCATTTTCAAGAGAATGACGTCATGCATTACTCACACTTTTTGAATTGTGGAATCATGTGATATAGTGTGCGTGAATTTTCTTTGCGAGGAGTTTCTGCTCCTTTGCGCTAGTGTCTTCGAGACTAGTGTTATGATAATTTTGTATGATAATACAAAAAAGGTGTAATAAACTGTAGGATGAATACTGAATAGTGTTGATTAATTGTTTATATTCCAGTTCGGTACTTTAATTGAGAATTAGATCCAATATTTTTTTTTTCGTATTTTTTGTGTGAACTGGTATATCGAGATCTTAATTTGAGAAGTGTGTGTATCGTTTCTGCTAGTGCGAAAAATTTCATTGTTTTAGTAGATACACCAACCGTGAGATTAGTAGCCGTACCGCAAATGTGTTTCACTTTTTGATCAAATTGTCCTCTTTAATTGGTATGTATATCTGTGTTCTACTCAAACGTTGTTTATTTAATTTTTTTGTAATTTTGAGGTGAGTAACTTTTCAAGTCATTGCACTGTCGACGATTACGAGGGAGTAAATGAAATCGTCTGCTTGACAAAATGAATTTTTTTGTTTTCTAAATCAATTCTTGTTTTAGCGCCGAAAAATGTTCAAACAAACTATGAGCTTAGTTTCACTAGGGGACTATAGTTTCACATGAATGCTGCATACATGTACTGATGACGCTTTAAATTGATTATTAAATTCGACGTTTTTTTCGATGAAAATATGTATTAGAATTGGTAATTATGGACGAATTCAAATTCAACGTGCTTAAATTTCTCTCATTTTATCAGACCGGGTTCGTTTCAGTTTGATGAAACATAGAAACGGAATTTTTTTGTTTCTCGGTCTTTGGAAATTCGTCTGTAATTTGAGCATTGCACAATGTTGATTTGATATAAATTGAATCAATTAATTTCTATAAAATTGTTACCTTGTCTAGAAATGAAAAAATGTTCCACCCATCGTGCTCTGCGTTGTACAGTTTTGATGGGAATGGTTCAGTTTTGTTGCTCTTCTGAAAGGAAATGTTCCATTAAATTTGATGTTGGAGTGGAATTACCGGCTTAATTTATTGACGAGTGTTTTGTGATGAAAAAAAAGCTAGTATAGATACATGGTTCAGTCAAATTTGAATATTTTATCAAGTAAATCTTAAGTGCATACAAAATCGTCGCTAATACAGTGTAGAATTGCAGATCATTCATGAGATTCATTCGACCATACGTGTGAATAATGACGACTTTCTCATTCAGTTGCATCCTAATATATCCGAACAAAAGAAAATTGAAAATGGGTATTTGTATTCGCCCATTTGATTGGTCTAGAGATGGTTTAGAGCTCTTGACATTCAGACCCACTTCAGAATGCGAGTAATTCATGAAAAATTGTTAGTAATTTCTTCGATAAAAAATAACTGAATCGTCAGATACTGGAATCCTATTCAAATTTGAAATAATGTTCTCCTGATTTTACGATCTTGGAATTACCAGTTTTGAAAAAAAAAGTACTTCAAATTGAATTTGCATTTGAAAATAAGATCTTCTTTTTTACTTCGAATGTTATTGCTGTTCGACTATTCGTTTTGATAAAATCTTGAACACAAACCTAATGCAATGCGAAATCAAATGTTTTTCCCTCCTTGAATTTATGTTGAATTTTGGAATTTATAAGGTCGTAAAATTTGAAGAGTGAATAGGTTTTTAGCAGGTTTTCAGCATATTTGGCTTTACTACGGTCTGCATGCATTGATGTAGTCACATAATGATCAATTATAAGTATTCAGAACAGCCAACAGCTTTGACTATACAAAAGGATGATTTCTGGTTGGACATGCCGGGGCTAAATAGGCAACCACAGCGTACCTTTTGACATACTTTGCTCTGCATTTTTGTCCGCTATTCTTGTGAATTTAAGGGATGTAGTGAACACGAGAAAAAGCTGAAAATACGCTGAAGGTGCTCTAGGGTTGCCTACTTTTTCGCCGGCATGTCTTGACATTAAAAAGTACATTGATCTAATGGAGCTAGACTGGTCCAGTACTATTTAGTCAAAGGCCCAACTGGAATGATTCCCGCATGAAGGAATGTGGGAAGAAATCGATCTTTGCAACTCGATATTTGCATTGTCATTATAACGGAGAAAAAAATGTGAGGATGCTGTTGTAATTCTATAAATAGGTTAAGAATAACGAAAGTTTCTGAAGGCAAATGCTTCGTAGACGAATCCAGGCTTTATTGAGTAGGGCTCATTTGCTGGATTCCGAATAATTTAGGAATTTCTTGATAGTATTTTTGCTCTGCTTCGTTTTTGGAACGTTGTATTGTTAGTTCTAAAAATTTAAAACTCAAAAAATCTGAGAGCTGTAATTAAATTCGACGATCAAAGAGATAAACAATTAGAATTAAGATTTGTCCTTTCCTTATAGAAAATTATTTATTTGACATTGTATGCTCAAAGTGTATGTCCAGGTTACTGTTCTGTATTAGTATTTAATTTCGTAGAAGTTTTTCTCCCGCTTTAGATATTCGTATATCCAGTAGATGGTATACAGATCAAAAATTAGTTATAGTTGTAATTAACATAAAATAATGAAACAAATTTACTGTTTCTTTTGCAAAACTATTTTTAAAACAAAAGTTCTCTCATGAAATACGAGAAAAAATTCTTAGTGTTTTCACTTTTTAGTTTCCTTTATTTTAGAAATAGGTCGTCGGCTAATAACTTTTTTTTTTTTTTTTTTTTGTTTAAATGAATTAAAAGTCTGAAAAAAAATCCCCAAAATTCCGGTGTCTTAGTTCTAATTAAATTATGATAAATTGGATAAAGTGACTGTTCGAAGAAAAAAGTTTAGCTTATTGATATACGTTTTAGAAGGAATATTATGGACAGTGCAATGTGTAAATTTCAACTGAATGTTTCATTTGTGGGAAATTGTACGCCTTAATTATCAACTCGTAACATATGAAGTGAGTTGAAATAAGTATTAAGTGAATTTTCAGTAGAAATCTCAATTGGTGTAGGCCTAGTTAAATCCAAAAAAATATGTATGAAATTAACACTGAATATGGATATGAAATGGCTAAATGGTGTGAAATAGAAGTCTTTGAAGACAGATGAGAGTTGACTGAGAAAATCAGTTTGAATTAGTTGTTCTTAAATGCAGAAAATGAAAATTCTCATGAATCACGCCATGAAAATGGTTTTGAATTCAAAACGAATTGGACTATAAACACCTCTCTCTTTTATTTGGCCTAGTTTTAAGTGGATCTTTCTATTATTATTATTATTATTATTATTATTATTATTATTATTATTTTCTATTTAAGCTCTTCAAAAAATTGCTTAATTCTTGAATCTAGTCCCATCCTTTACTTGTATGTTTTTAGATCTCTTTTCGAAATTCATATGGCGATGAAAAAAGGAAAGAAATTTTTTCTTATTTTCCAAAGAATTATTGTTGTCACTTTATTTTCTGACCGTACGAGTGTCTACATTATGATTTATGACGCATTAACGAAACTTTAATGGTTACCAATTCCATAATTATTTCGACACTGTTAGCCTATTAAAAGCTAAACAATTCTGTTTTTTTGCGCATGTATATGCTGTTCATTAAATTCATTGTCAGCAAATAGTGCAACTATCAGTGCTACCAATTTCTTGTTTTGCAAGCCCGTTTATTTATTTTCATAATTTTGAGAATTCGTCGCCTTGAGAAAACTGCAAATGGAGCGAAAAAATATAGGAGTTCATCGACGGAAAGGACTGTGTTGGTGTCAGTACCAAAGTGTTTCTTTCACGTCACGGAATACCTGCTAGCAATTAAAAAATGATCTATATTTATTTTTCTCCTTTTCGTTCGGTATGTAGCTTCGTATTTTTTTTTCTCTGTTATATTCTATTCATAGTGTAAGGCAAATACATATGCTACAGCGTAGAATACACATTCGTTAGAAACGTTTCCAGAAAAGGAAATTTGACATTTTCTTACTTTTTTCCTATCTCTCTCTGCTCTTCTGAATTATGTGAAAGTTTTGATTTATTCGTGAAAGAAGCCCTCAACTATCCGACGAAGTTCTGACTGAAAGAATCGGAACGAGAGGCAGAAACAATTTTAATTCAACATTTCAACCTGTTGGAAATCTACACGATATTTACAATGGGAAGAGGTCAAGTTCTTATCATTTACCGGCAGAATAGTGGAATAGAAGAATAAAGAGTAAAAAAATCTTAGAGAAAAGAAGGAAAAAAAAAAAACGACTAAACCTTGGCTCTGTCGCAGGTTACTGTTGAACAAATTATGTATACTTGCGATAATTTTTTGTAATTAGTGCCTTTAGTGGACGAAGTTCTTTCTTTCTTTTTTCTCGTCTGTTTGAAATTTTCTTCATTTTTCTTTTCATATTATTATTTTGTTCTCGTCAATATTTCATGAAATGACCAGCACCAGCGTGCAGCGTAAATTAGACGAGGTGGTTCTCCATGTCAGAGTTCAACATATGCCAACAAGAAATAATTTTTTCCGGTCGCAAGTGATAATTTTGTTTGTAAAACACGTTCTCTGATCGTTGTGCGCATATTATATGTATACGTAAGTATGAGAGTTTATGATCCGTTTAAAAATGACGAGAGCTCTGCGAAATTATCGTTTAATAATTCGTGCATTTTGCTTTTCGATTACCTGCAAACGGTTTCATTTTGCACGAGTTAATCGGAAATTATTATAATGTAAAATTTTCTTCTCGTCGACCTAACGAGCGAATATCTGTAACCAGGAAATTAACGTGTTCCTCGTAGTTTGGCGTCGTATCCATGTATAATATAATTTCGTCAGGTAGTTAAAATATGATGATAAGTGTTTGAAAAACTGGACGAGTTCGAAACGCCAGCTACAGAGTCGCCGACGGTGTTTTCATTTTTTTTACAATTGCGTTGTCTTGGTGAACAATTTCAGGTTTTACTGTTGCAGTTGTCGGAATTCGAGTAAATCTGGCTTATAATGAATCGCAACGCAATTGTTAATCCCTTCACGTTTCCATAGCCTCAGCGCACCACATTAGTGCATCATTAGCGCTGTTCAATTTACTATTAGGCTTTCACCGGCCAAAAAATATCGAATGTGATTCTCCAGGGTGTAAGTTTGAACATGACGTCAGATTTTCAGTAGGATGGTCAATTTTGACTATGGGCAGTTTAATGCGTAATGAAGCCACTGAGCTTTAAACAGTATATTTGACTAATCTTGTGAATCGGCTATGGTAAGCAATGTTGAATTCATTGTTCAGTTGGGAAGTTCAATTGATGTACAAATTCATCGTTACAATCACCACCTTGCTGAGAAACTTGTGACTAACAAATGCTGAACTCAGTTGGAGTGTTGGTTGGAAACTGCTGTAGTAAGTTGGCTGAACATCATCATTATGATGACTCTCCACAGAACAGACTACTGAATCAACATTTCTACTGTATAGATGGAGAGCGACTCGCTAGACCAACAAACCATCTATTTTGTTTTGTTGTGTTGTTTTTGTTGTTGTTGTTGTTGGGAAAGTACTCGGTGCTAGGATTCGAAATACGGTCTCTCGTATGTTGAGCCGAGTCCTAGATCTAGTATTGACTTCCACTTCGTAGTATTGCCCACTCACTGTTCGTTGTAAAGCCTTGGTAGCTGAACGGGGCATGTAAATAAACTAAAAAAAAAAAGTTTTACGAAGTATTGTTTTCTCTATTAGTAATGCCTCTCGAAATCTGGATAGCGCCTACCATCGTGCTACCTAGTAAAGACTATAGTTTGTTAGAGAATGCTTACATGCATTTATTATGTGAACGCATTGTCACGAATCACGACGTAAGCAAGATAGTTGCGTATTTAGTTATTGCTGGCTTTAAAATTCCAGGCGTGGTGGTGAAGCTTGTATATATCAAAAGTTTTCATTTGGGTGCTTCTCTCAAGCGTCGCAATTACGAATCGTGGTAATGAGTCACACAGCCCCTATAAAAACCTATGGATCTGACCTAGGAACATATAGCTAAACAGATGTCCAATTCCCTATCCTATACTCGTTTTTGTACAAAAATATATCAAAGATGAAAACAGAGCTAACAAAATTCTAAATTCTGCGCATCTAAAGCTTTGTGCATTTCATGAAATTTATCATTGAATGTTTTGAGGATGTCTATTTTTATATCATTGGAATTACACGACACATGCATAGTAACAAATATCTTGATCAGAAAACTTTCATCTTTGACTTGTTTTTGATCAACTTATTGGAGATCTCTTTAGATGTATGTCTTTGATCTAACCCTAATGCATAAACACCGTTTCGTATTATTGTCTGATGAGCTTTGCGTGACTGAAATGCTGTTTATCTAATATGGGTGCAATAACTTGTACAGCTGTGCCGTGACTGAATAGTTGAGTTTTATTGGTGGTACACAATGTTATTCCTGTTAGCTGTTCAAGCAGCTGAATGTTGTTTAGAATGTATTTTTCTTTTATTCTTTCAACTGTGTAATGGGACTAATTTGGGGTTGAGCCAAAGTGCATGCAAAGAGTCTGTGATATTATCTCTTGCAAACAAACATAAGATATGCCCTATTACATTTTGTAATTTTTTACAACCCGTATAATTTCAAGAAAACTTACTCAATCACTATTTTATATCATGTTCAGGGATTATTGAGGATGAGGCTGGTTCTGGAAGAAACTGCATTTATTCGATAAAATTTAAATCAGTAATTCTCTGTTAAAACTTTTGAAAAAGTCTGGCCAACTGTTTTTTTCTATTAGGCTTTTCTATTACCATTGAGTTATACCCTTTGATTATAAAAAATACAATGTGTCCAATAGCGATAAGTAATATTTTTCTAGTAAATAATTTTTGAATGGGTGACTATTCAAAAGAATTGATTTCACTATAAGTGGTTCTGAGTTAATCAGAAAAAACGGTTTAATTTAGTGCCAGGTGGAACTGTGGACTTCATATTTGGATAGTACCAAATTCACATCATATCATTACTCCTGAAAAAATTTGCTCACTAAACCCTTTGAGTATCTCCTAATTGTCTCAAAGTTATGGAATAAATCCCTCTCAAAAGATTATTGTTAAAAAATGATTGAGAATGACTGCAAAAATTTGGAAAGAATACTTCTGAAAAGATTATAACATTGAGCCAATTGATCCAGCTTCCTTCGTATGTCCCAAACGATGTACAGTATAAATTAAAGTATGTCTTCAAAAAGTGCAATGGATTCCTTTCACCAATTAGCCACCCATTCATTTGATGAGACAAAAAAAATGTCATGTTAATATTTTCTATATGCTCCATATTAAATGAGCTCTAAAGAATTCAATTTTTAAACAATTTTTCAACAAATTTTAACAGTATTACAATTTTGTAGCATCATGTCATAGGTATTATTTAACATTGAAAATGCTTCTCGAGTCAAGTTGTGAAAAAGTGTCCATCCCCTAATTTTTACCAATGTCTTATGCATGAAATGTATGAGAAGGGATAGATAATGATGGTAAAAAAAAGTGGAAGTATAAAATATTAATGAAAAATAAATTGGCGGTGGGAATGTTGTTTTAAGTAGGTTTTCTCCAGAAAATCTACTTATAGCGTTTGGTGTGGTATTAGCCCCCAGTGTTGGAGGTGGGTACATTTTTTGTTTCATGACCTTGGAAAAATTTTGACACTGAAAAGTCAATTTTTGTTCCCACAATACAGGTCGCAATTTTCATCCAATAATCATGAAATTTGCTCAAACATTTATACTAAACCAAAGATTAGACCTATAGATTTTGGTGCGGATTGTACAAATGGTACTTCCAGTACCACCATTTTTGTGGTGTTGTCAAATATCAATATTTTTTTGTATCGATACAATATCGATATTTGTGGGAAAATATCGATAATATCGATACAATATCGATATTTTATAAAATTTGATAAAAAAATTTTGCAGATGGCTCATCTGAATTATTGTCATTTAAAATTATGAAAATAAAATGTAAATTTGAATTTTATAAATTTGAGGAAAAGAATAATGGAAGCAAAGTAAGTCAGGGTATTTACTTGACATTGTTGATGTAGTTGTAGATATAGATACATGTGAACTATGTTTGAGAAATCTCATTTAGGACTGGAGTCAAGATCAAGTTATTTTTAATTCATAATTTCATAATTCATAAATATCATAAATATCATCTGTCATCAGTTTCAGTTATCACTCATTCACTCGTAATTTTGTCAATACCACAATCACAACCAGAAAAAAAATAATTAAAAATTGGCATTCGAAAATATCAATATTTTTAGAAAAAATATCGATTCGTAAATTATCGATATTCCTGGGAAAATATCGATACGTATCGATATTTTTGACAATACTACTATTTTTGTTTCTATTTTGCACCATTAGTCATGAAATTCAGAATAAATATTTATTTTAATTCACTTTAGTACGCTATCAATTTTGGCCTGGATTGGTCAGACTGTATTTCAAGTACAGCTATTTTTGTTTTTATATTGATCAAAAAATGCGGATTTTTGGAACCATATGTCTGAAATTTGAAACAAATATTTATTATAATTCATTGTAGCATGCTACCAATTTTGGTACAGATCAACCGGATGGTACTGGATGGTAGTAAACCTTTTTTCCCCTTTTTTTTCTAAATTGCATGAACTTTTTTTTTTACAAAAATTAACCACATGTTCATGTTTTCTTTTCTTTTTACTTCATAACTTTATTATATTTCTTCGATTTTATTTGAAATTATATAATTATTTACCATACTTTGTCATCTTAATAATTTTTCATTTTTTCAAGAAATAATGATTTTAAATTTTACGTTGTTTAAAAAATTTTGTAAACAGCTAACACGTTTCAAACAATCATAACATACCATTAACGCATATAAACTTACAGACAATTAATGTGACCATAAAAATTCATAATTCTTTTTCTCAAAACCTACTTTTCCTAGCGGGGCTTGCTGAGCTAGAATTTTTTAAAAATTTTTATTCATTTTCTGTGACCTCTGTTGTTACAAAGTATGAAATTTCTGAATTTTTATACGCTTTTATTTTAATCACTCAATTTGTTGAAGTACACGGGATAACCAACTTCAGCGCTGCTTTCACGTGTTACGACAAACGCACACATACACTTATATATTCGTTTTTATTAGTTGTTTTTTTTCTCTTTTCCGTATTTCTGTCTTGTTATTATAAACTTTTGTTCTACTCACTACTGCGATTTTAAAATATACCAATACTGCAGCCAACCTTCCGCAACAAAATAATCTTTATTTCGCACGAAGCTAAAGCCAAAAAAATAAGAAAAAAGCGTATCTTTTGAAAATTCGTTTTTAACCTAATTTATTTATTTTCTCTTCAAACAAAAATTTATGTAACGTTTTGTACATTTGTGTATACATAATTGCATATCAAGGGTGACTACAATGTTGTCATTGTTGACGTTATAGTTTCTTTCAATAAATTCGGCAAAAAAAATTTCCTAACCTTAATTTTAAGTGTTTTTTTTTTCATTTCTCTCATTATTTAAAACTTAACAGAAAAACATTATCCACGTTTCACTGGACATCCTGAATGCGAAGTGCTGTTTGTGATGAAATTTTATTTCAAAATCTTTGCAAATTTAAAAACAACGTGTGTGTCTAGCTTGCCTGAAAACAATGCTTTCTGATGAATATTAATAGCCCACAGTACCTAGTCCATGTGGTAGGTTCACAGTCAAATGGTGTACTGAACAATACTTTCTGGTATCTTCTATGAGAAGATTTCTTTTATGAGGTCGATTATTAAGCGTGAATGAAACAATTTTGTCGAAATTGTGATGCGTTTTCTTGTGTGGTCTATGTATTTTCGTTTTCGATTACCGAACTCCAACCAGTTTCATGTCATTATAAAAGTTAATTTAAACTCTAATTCTTGGAATGACAATTGATTTGTGCTGTTTGTTTTGCACCCTGTTTGTTGACCAAATTGGCGAAATAAATATGTCTTATAAGATTTACGAAAAATAAGAATTAGTCTGTTCGATCTTTTTTGGCAGAACTTTAAAAAACTTTTTGTGACAGAACTCAAAAAAAACTTTTTTTTCTCAAAAAATGCCGTATTCCCGGATCTGATTCTGCGAGTAATTTCCGATGAAGTATTCTCTTGTTAAGATGTGTTCATATTCGTATCACACGCCTTCTGTGTTATATTAAGTTCTATTTTCTTCTTATAAAAAAAAAAAAAAATTATTTGAACTGTTCTATTTTAGGTATCAATTTTTTGAATTTTTCTATTTCACAGACGTCGCTGAGAATTAAAATCGTGGGGTTGAACTGAGAAACTTCAAGTGTAGCATTTATTTGTCATTTGGAAGAAAGCTTAAAATTAAATGAATGAAAAACAAACGAATATCGACAAACTGAATTTTTTTCTGCAATACATTTCGAAAAATAACGATTAAATTTTAAAAAAAAATTTGTTTTTGAGTTTCCCGATATCTTAAATTATCGAAAAATTAGATGCTCTCGAACAAAATGCAAAAAAAAATTCAAATGCACGCACTCTTCATTCAAATAATACACGTTTTCGATTTTTGTCAGGAACTTAATGAAACTGACTGATGTAGATGATTCCTTTTTCTTTATAATTGAAGCATATTTTAAAAATACTTTGCACTTGACTAAAACCTTATTTGATCAAAATATTTCTATCGTTTGAACGTTTGGTCTTGTTGGGCCAAAACAATTGGTCTTGGGCTGAATTGGCGATAGAACTCCGTTATAAAAATTACAGATATTAATGCCAAGAGAAAAGTTCACGGGTGGTATGTTCGAGTTCAGTGTTATTATATTTGAATGAAATCCCTGTACCTATTGTAATTAATGATGACTCAATTCGTGACTTGTGGATCGAAAATAATTACGTAGTTTTAAAACTGGGTTTTTCACAAGTGTGAGAATACTGTGAACTTGAACTGCTCATAAATATGAATTTTATGGGTAGTTTCGTGTCGTTTGTAGGTAAGAAATGAGCCTTCATATGAAACGTAATTCGTTGAGCCTTTAGCTTTATAGCATGAAGTTTTTTCTACGAATGAAAATGAAAGAAGATTCATGTTTTGACATAAATATGAGCAGGTTGGGTTAAAAACGTGTTTTTAAAAATTTGATTTTATACATTTGAAAGAAAGAAAAAAAAAATCAAAAAAATATTCATCCTGGATGGTATTTGACCTAGGGTATTTCGCTTAGAAACCTGAGTCGTTACCATGATACTACAGTGACTATTATCATTGGCTGACGAAATTTGAATGGTTATTTTTCTCATTTTAGCGCTTTGTTTTTTATTTGATATTGTTTTTATTTTTTGAGAAAAATATTTCTTATTAATTGTTCATTCTATTTACATTCGTCTGAATCATCTGTTTTTTGAAGATAATTCAAAAATTATTCAATTAATTATTGTAGAAACAATAAAATAGGACCACCATGGGTAAACACATCTATCAATAACAAAAAAATTAATATTAAATGGTGTCATGGGTGAAAAATACCGATAACTAGCTTATATTCGTAAAACTCGTATAAAAATTGAATTGACAAAACCTCTTTCTCATTTTTTCGAAATAGGTAAAAAAAAATGATTGTTGTGACGTCGGGTCAAAACTTTAAGCTGTTTTTTAATTTTGAATTCATCAAGAGCAAGGAATAATCGATTTTCGTGAAAACCTAAATCCTTTTGTTTTTGTTTTCTTCTTTTTTTCCCTCGAAAATTACTCACTATGTTTTTTTTGTTTATTTAGGTTCATATTTGGGCCGTATTCTCAAATGATAATTGAGTAGAAATCCAATATTTGAGTAATATTTTATCTATAGTTTCCTTGTATCAGTTCTGGCGAAACGTGACTGAAGTATTTTACTTAGTTAAAACTGAATGTCTAAGAACATAGCCATTTGTCTTTATTTGTCAAAGTAGGTAAGTTATCATATTTAATCTGAATAAGTTCAGTCATTTTATTTAAAAAAAAAAAAAAAACGAAATAATATTTTTTCTGCAGTGTCACAACATAATAATGTTAAAAGCTAAAAAATTTCACAATTTTTATTTTTCCTCTCAACTCTTAGTACTTTCAGGATGTGTTCAAGAGATTAATTCATTTCCTAAAACAATTGATTGGACAACAGAAAAAAAATAGAAAAAAATAATCGTTTATAAGACATAAACGGACTATTTTTTATCATTTTTTAAATATTTTCAGGCCACATTTTTTCTCTGGAAACCATCAGAAAATAGCCATTTTAATGTTTAGCTGTATAAAAGAGCATATTAAATGTCCATTCTGAAATTTAGTGTTTTTACCTACTTTGTTATTCGCGTACCGTTCACGGGAGTCGGAACTGAGAAGGTGAAATAATTTCTTTAAAATATTTGTGGAATTTTTTTTTGCGGTTGTGACGGATTATTTTATTAAATTCTTCTACCTATAATGTGTTCGGTTATCCGTGAATTATTTCGTCTAAATCGGTTTTGGTACTCTTGTTCGCCCCAGAGTTTTTTATCATTTCATAAAATCGACGATTTTTTACTCATTCTTCGTTGAAAAATATTCATCATATTCAAATTTTAGCGCAAATGTTTACCAACATTTTGTTCCGCCTGACTTATTGCTTCCACATGAAATGTGGATTCGATTGGAATGTAACCTTCTCGGTATTGGAAAGAGAAATTCATTATGATATGCCAAGTTGGATCGACAAAAGTTGTTCCAGTCGCTTTTATCAAAATACTCCGCCCAATAGTTAAAAAGATTTCTCATGCGTTTCAAGTTCTTAATATTGCAGTCAAGTTGGTTAACATTTCTTATTTTTAAAATATCTGCATTTAATTTTTTCCCGTTTTATCGAACCATTTTCCTGTGACCTCTTAGTCTGAATAATTATGAAAATGAAAAAAAATTGAAAAATTCCACAACCTAAATTGTCGAAAGCTTGAGCTTGATTTATTTAGCTCAAGTGAACCTCAAGCCTAATGAAATATACTTTATCAACTTCGGAAAAATACTTTTTCATTGTTAGTGTTGTTTGTGTGCGGGATAAATAAGATACTAGATTTTTAATAGTTGTTAGAATTGGTTGGGTTTTCGGAAACTCAGCAGCAGCGTTTATTGGAAAAAATTAAAGTAAGGAATTTAAAAAAAGTGTTTGCAAGGAAGTCAGTCATAGTACAGAGAAGTTCTATATCTTTAGTGTTTGTGTGAATGCAATTTGCCACGTCTTTTTGGTTGTCAATAATTTTCTTCACCTCATGAACGGTTCTCGGTCTATTGCTATTGCTCTATTTCTGTATATTTACAAGATTTTTATTTTTAATCATGATCTACTCTTTTGATGAAAATTTCATTGTTTTCCTTCTTTTTGGTGTTATAGTTGATGTAAGAATGAATTATTTTAGCCGAAAAAAATAAATTGTGTTTTAACTTTTTAGAAGACTGTTTTTTATAAAATGTATACCTAAGAATCTTAGACATCTTTTATAGGCCTAATGAATTATTAAAGACGTCATAGATTTAATTTGAATTGGAAATAATATGTTACAAATAAATTTTTTTAAATATGATTTTTTAATCCGTGTAAAACGCGTAAAGTGAAACATAACGAACTCTATTGTACTCACACAGAAACATGAAACTTAACCAGAAAATGTGATCCTACAGCGCTTTGTTAATGTTCTAGTGACAAACTCGGTAACTGTTCGCGGAAGTATCCTTAAACGAACCAAAAACAAGGTCTAAATTCTGTTCCCAAACAGAAGTGAATGAAATCATATAAAAAATTACCACTCTATAGACATAGACTTCAGGAAGTGTTGCATTAAGCATATTTTCTTATCTAATTTTTTTATTTAATTATTAGGGTTCAAGTACATTGGTATTTTTTAGGATTATATAAAAACAATTAATATTATTATATCACTAATACGATTTATAAAAATAACAATGAATCCTATATTAGAAACTATTTTATTATTGTAAATTATAACTAAAAAAAAAGAAATTAATCCAATTAAATCCCAAAATAATAATAATGTAAATACATCAACTCTTAAAATTAATAAAATTATAGAAAAAACAAATAAAACAATTAAATAAAGAAAATTAATGTAATTTCGTCTTTTATTAGTATAAGAATATTAATATTTATTTTAATTAATTTTTTTCATAGATTTAGTTCTATTTTTTTTTTTTTTTTTTCAGTTTTGGTATATTTAATTTTATTAGTAAAAGGCGTTTATTAAATTCTAATTCTGGTTATTTAATATTAGGTTCAAATTTATTATTTTTATTGGGGATGGATGGTCGGGATCTTGTGGCAAATTGTTAACCAGCATGAATTTTTCAATCCTATTGGAGTACCAATAGAACCTAACTAAATGCGCCGCCCTAGTGGGTGAGGAATGTGACGGCGTGGTGGCTGATCTCGCTCTCGCAACCTTTCGATCCCGAAGTTGAGCACCTAACCACTGCGGCACGCAGACCCCAACAAACTTCTATATATTCAACTTCATCAGTAAAAACTAACGAAACTACTTGCGCCCAAACATGCTATAAAATTCGCCTTTTATCAGTTTAAAAACGAATAAAAATTCTCTAAAAAGAGAAAAATATATTTTTTTTTTAATTTCTCCAGTAAGATCTACTGGAATTAAAATGAAACGAAAAAAAGCATTATGGCAAATTGATAATTTTTTTCAAAACGTAAAATCGACTTGGAAAAAAAATTCAGTAAAAAGAAAGAAAAATCCTTTTAAAATTTCCCCAGCAAGATCTAGGTGTAGGGACTGGGATTATTGAAGTCGGTGCTCTCTTCCACTACTATGTAAGTAAGTTTTACTCGTCGATTCCATAGAAATTTTTTTTTTTTAAATTCTAAACTTCGAATTGACTTTTTTATATTATCAATTTTTCATCTGGAATTCTATATAAGGTTTGATTTGAGCGTACATGTATGGAACGTGGAGGTACCTAGCAATGTCGTTACATCCAGCCACTTTATTCCTTTCGTTCAGCGCTATAGCGTAGGTATAATAGATTTCAAGCGACCACACATTTTTGTCTATTATAGCCGATATATGACTTATAGTGGACTGTCTGCTGTCTACTTTAAATGATATCTACCTTGTAGGTTTAATAGAAAATTTAGTATTCCCTTCATACATCTATGTCAAATTTATTTTATTTAGACCCAAAAAATTATTATCATTGAAATAAAAAAGGCCTAGTCTTTTGGTGTAAATTAACGTTTACATCAAACCAAAATACTTGCATAAATAATTATGAATGATGCAAATATCATTTGATTAGGGTGTATACTATGGGTACAAAAAAAAGCATGAATTTTCTGTAATAACCTATATAGTTTTCTGTGTTAATAACAACGGATATATATTGTACTGTAACCGATGTCTGTTATAAATAATTTTTTATGCATAATTTACTATACAGTTCAAGGGGCATGAAGTTCTGTCTACTACAAGCTGTTGTCTACTTTAACCGGTTCTATTATAAACGATTTACATCGTATTTTAATTTTTGGATTCAGCTTATTTAAGTGCTAACGTAATTCGGAGTTCTCAAGACAGATTACCAATTTTCTTGAATGTACCATAGAAAACTACTGATGAAGAGGCATGTTTGTAACATCTTTGAAGTTTCAGAGAGACAAATTATTTTCTGCATTAATCTTTGGACTCGGGAGTATCAATGCAAGTTGTTCTATTCTTGCACTTTATAAATTAAAATTAATTTATGGTACAAAATGATTACAAACGAATAAATGTTAGCATTTTATTGGTAATCTATTCATACGTTAATTATCGAATACATGCATGCTGATAACTATTATACCTACACTCAGCCAAAAGAAAAATAAGAAAATTCGGAAAATTATACTAGTAATTAATGAAAAAGTTTTATAAGTTGAAAAGAGAAACGAAATGGATAAGAAAACTACTCATGAATACAGTTACTTAGTCTGAAGTTTTTTTTTATTTTTCGCGTTGAATGAAATAAAATTGTTTCCGTTCTGATATTTTACCACAATTTATACGAATGGATAAATCTCGCAGTGGCAAAATATCGGAACCGAAACAATTTTATTCGACGATGAAAAAAGACCAACAATAAGACTAGCAAGTGAAGATGTATTAGTAATCAGCAAGCAAATATTCAATAATTTTGATAGATTACCAATAAAGTGGTAATATTTGTTTGTTTGTAATCATTTCGTATACTATAAATTGATTGTAATTTGAAAGGTGCAAAAATAAAACAACCTGCACCGATACGGAAGAGATAAATGTGAGAAAAAAAAAGACAAAGTCAAAGTCCTCCATATGTCAATTGTGAGATTTATCTATTCATGTCCGTCCGTCCATACCGCTAGCAAATGTTTTGGTTGTGATTTTTTCTTAGTTCATTATTTTTCTCTATCGTCTGTCCATAACCAAACCGAATGCAATCCAAAAACTACTGTTTTTATTGTTTGGAATACTTAACGCGTGAAAAGATTACTCTACTATTTTGCATTTCGTCACCTTTATTTACGTATTGCGTGCTTCTGAAATGGTGACCAATATTCATTCAATTCATTAGTCGAACGAACCCGCCTGCGTTTACAGTTATCGGCGCTTCTTGTCGTAAAAATGCGACCAGTTCGTAGATTCGAATCGTGCATCGAAGTGCCTCTTCGCAGTCTTCACTCTTCACCTTAATCTGGATCTGTTCGATAATCGCGTCGTAACTGGGTCGTAAAAATTATAATTCTTTCTGGAAACCACCGTAGTCTCGTAGAACTATTGAAAAATATTATTTTTTCCTTTATTCCGCGGGTAACCTGTATGTCCACAAAATTTTGCCCGCAGGCATTTTCTCATTTTTTTATTTGAAAAATACGTTTCGCGCATTCTACTCCGCAGTGTAGAATGGCATAAAAAAAAGGCGAAAAACAAAAAAAAAAAATTAAGAAAAAAAAACTGTAAAGAAGAAATTCTTTGGTAGCAGTGACCGATGTGATGCGCACGTGTTGTATTTTCGTACGCGCCTGCTCCTTGTTGACGAGGAAAAGAAGAAATTATTAATCCTTTAAAAAAAAAGTCATCCTTTATTATTCTTTACGTGTTGATGTGGGGAAACGTGGTCGTGAATACATTTTGAGTCCGAATCCGGTGACATCGCACTTGTCGGTGCGGCTTAAATGGTGTCGTTGAGAAATAAAAAATTCGCGTCGTTCTCCTCAAAAACCAAGACAAGGTATGTGAATTTTTCTCAATTTTCGGTGGGACTTGAGTTTTGAAAAAAAAAAAAAAAATCATCTGCCCCTTCATTTGGCATTCTCTGAAAACTGGGTAGACGTTGCGTGTGAAATTCTCGTTTCATTAATACTACCTAATAATTTATCCTCGACTTAATTTAGCTCGTGTAATCTATATGCGATTAGTTTGTTTAGTTACAAAATCCATGAAGATGTAATTATTTCAAAACATTATCCCTGCCTTCGAAATCTTCCAAAAAAAGAGAAAGAGAAAGAAAAAAAAAATATGAATTTGAATTTTTTTATTTCCCTTCTCGAAAAAATTCGCTCTACGTTGTTACGCACAAATTTCACTTGAAAAATAAAGCTAAGTGGTATCCTTATTTTAGTACTTATACAGAGTTTAAGTTGGTTTCAAAATAAAAAAAAAAAAAAAATCTTTCTATAAACCTTTCCGACTCTTATTTTTAGTCATTTTCCCCCTAATAAATCCTACTCTTTTTTCTATTTCTTCTCTCCATCCCATCTCTGTTCTACCTTTTTTCTTTTTTCTTTTCATGTCTTTTTGTGCGACTTGTAGTTCTTTTATTTGAGATTGTCAGGCCAGAATGCAAGAACGATACTTAAGTATTAACAATTACTTAAGAATTACTCATCATAACAAAGATATATCCATATGGTGTATGTTTATATATCTACAGATGTCATTGTTGATAACGGAAAAAATGTGTGAATTACTTAAATATCGTTCTTGAATTCGGCCCTCAGTACCTATGTGCTTCGTAGCATTGAACAGATATTTTGCATCCTACTAAAAGTTTTCTTTTAGTTACTAATTTTATTTTATTTTCGTAAATTATCTCAAGAACCAATAGTTTTTCTGTTCTTGGGTTTTCCTTTTTCTTATTCCCTGTCTGTTCCATCCTCGAATAACGTTATTTGGCTCAGATGTCTGCTGCGTATATTAATTTAGCTTCTGATTTTCGATGTTATTTAATCTCATTTGAGAATTGAGATAGGAAAATATTATTCATATATTCGGTTCTATTTATATTTACCTCCAATCCCGGTATTTAGCTTCTTCTTTGTTAATTCATCTGCTGTTATCTGTAATTATTTGAATTTTTGGCAGATTTTTACAACCTCATCTGCAAACATTAGAATCCTTATTTATATATATTCAGCCCCATTGTTCTCAATTCTCTTTTTTAATGATTTCCTTCTCCTAACGTACTTGAAAAATTAAGAAAGAACGAAAAAGATTGGTACCTATTTTGTAGACTTCGGTTGTTTCTAGTTCGGTGAACTAAATAATTTTGTTCCGTCAGTAATGACGAGTAAATTTTGTCTTCCAAATTACGACTTTGATCAAGTAAAAAGTGCTCATATTCGTGTAATAAACTTTTTCAAATTTTGATCAATGTTTTTTTTAACTTTTAAATGTTAACCAATTTTAGGCGCATTTAATCACGAGTAAAAAATGTAGCAGATGAATTTCGATTAAAGGATTAGTTGGACTACCATCACATAAAGCATAATTTTTAGATATTCGTTAACGATATTTTAATCGATCCACTTATTGCAGTATGTGAGTTTAGATTTTATGTGAAAATTTAATATATCAGTTTCTGATTGTTAAATTGAAGAGATGTTTGCTGAAAGAGTATCTTGTGTGATAAATGTAGTATAGTTGTTTGGAAGCGAGAAGAAAAGTAATGAAAATTGTGGGAAAGAAACTCAAGTCTAAGTACTTCTACTTACATGTGAAAGACATGCCAATTTTTCGTTGACCTTTCCTTTCTACTTTGTTGATACCTACTTACTTGCAGGACAGTTTATGGCTAGTGTTTATTTTCGATTTCTGCCCGAGTCCTAATTGATCTTTATATTTTGATGAGCATTGAACTTCCTGAAAAATGTGCCTATCCGTGTTCATTGTGTACTGGTTCAGATGCAAATTATTCAATTTTCATTTTTATTGGTTTGTTGTACGTGACTTATTTTTGATTACTTTGCTTCTTACTTAATCAAAAAAATTTTTGCTGCCATTCAGCAACTTAGAAATGTCCTCTATGTATGATGAATTTGTGAAAACGCACAGCCCAACAAAATTATAGTTACCAAGCATTTTTGTCGTCTATTATTGTTTCTTAGCTCTCAACGACAATTTATATTATGTGGGTGTTCGTGAATCAGTAGGTAAACCAATTTGGCTGGGTACTATGTAACATTATTGTAGAGAAAAATTAAACAAAGAAAATTAAAAATTTTCGGGTATTGTCCATTTGACAAATTGATATTACCGGGTTCCGGTCATTTTCCGGAATCTTTTTCCTAAAAGAGTCATTTTTCCGAATGGAGAATTTCTCAAAGAATAAGTACAAATTCTTTTTTTTAAAAAAAAAAATCACTTTACCTAACCTCCCACAGTACCTACCAAAGGCACGAGATAAATTCTTTAAAAAAAAAAATATCCAGTTCCGAGTCCCAAGCTCCCACTATATCATTACCCGAGTTTTAATGCTTTCATTATAGAGAAAAATTAAAAATTTTCGGGTATTGTGTCTTTCGGGAAAATGTCTAGAAACCAGTTTACCGTATTCAGTTAGCTACATTAGTGCTTTTTACGATTTCCAAAAATCGTTCTCGATGCTAGGCAGAAAAAATCTAATTTTTCTCATTATTGACGTAATTATTGTGCATTTATTCCGTACTATGTACGAATTCAAATCGTATTAATCAGCTGTTAACGAACATGAAACACACACTGTATGCACCATATTCGTTACGCTTTCTCAATAAAATATTTTGTGTCCTGTATTGCTGTACTGTAAATTGGCCTCAGTCATTCTGTTTCTCTTATTTAATCATTCCTTATCTTTTATTCGCGTGTGTATGCATTATGCGGAAGGATTGCATTGTTCGTAAAATATCTTCGTTCCATGCAATAGACAGTATCCACAAATACAATATTTTTACCAGTTTTACTTTCCTTGATCCAGTTATAAACTTTTTCCCTTTTAAGTGAAGGTACGTTCACAATATGGCGGCGAATGTTCACATGTAAACATTTGAATTGGACACCCGTTTGTTTTTGTTTTACTCCAAGTGGAAATTCTATTGCCGCCTTGGAAGTAATTTTTCAAAGTGGCAACGAAAAGTTCTCACATTTCCTCACTTTTTATTAAACTCCGCAGCGTAGTCATTTTTACTCAGTATCTGGATGATATTTAATGCCAAAATGGGGGGAAGAGGACGATCGTATGACAAAATTAATTTTTCAATCAAATGTGGTAGCACTAATTGAACCAAACCGAAAGGCTCGTCGTTATTTTCGAGTTGGAAATATGATAACGGCGTACTTGATTCTACAACCTTTGGACTATAAGACTGAATATCAAATACCTCTTACTGCTTCATGTGGACTTACACATTTGTAGGCTGAATAGTAAATACGTTTTATTTATATTTGGGGAGCATGGTTGCATTGTAAATTATTGTTCTTGAAAAATAATACATAAAAGCAAAATCAGAAAATAACTGAAACAGGTTTGGACTTGAATATTGTGTTTGTCTGGTTTCTCAGAACATTTGAAAATCATTTTTCCAAAATGTCCTATGCTCAAAAAGTAAAAATATGGGAAAATTGAGAAAAAAAAGTCTTGTCACATTGATTTAGCTGTTGTGAAAATATGTTTTCGGCGGAATTGTAACATTCTGTTTTTGGAATGGGTTGAGGGAGAATAAAAATCTTGAATCATCGTCATCCATAGTTATGGGTTGTTGAAGGTGAAGAAATGGTGGACTTGAATCAGTTTGATTTACGAACTATTAGTTAATAAATAGTTATAGTTATAATAGTATTTTCATCGCCTCACTACCTTCCCGGTGGATAAGTATTAATTAGTTTATAATTTCATAATATAAATACAGAATTTCTTTAAACAGTTTCTAAAGCTTAAGGAAAGAGGAGCGAACTTCATAACTGCTAACTGAACTGTTTATGCGGAAGTATCTTCTTATACTTGAACACTGATGTTCTCTGTAACTGCACTTGAATTTGAAGTAAACGTCCATACATTATTCATTTGAGTATTAATTTTGATCCGCATTTTGAACGTGGCTTACACTAGTACACTTTTGGAATATCACCATTGATAATGTTTAATTTCAATTACAAAGGACCCAAAAACCGTATGCCCTTTTGTGCGTTCATTAAGGACTTCAGCTGAATACCACTTGATCACCAGATTACAGCAAAAACAGAAAATATGTGAAAGTAAACTTTGAGTATTTTCGAGTAATGCTCATTATTTTCCTCAGTTTTTGTCTTTCCACGAGCATGCGAACGTGCAGATGGCTGAAAATTATGCAGAACCGTCACCAAGCCGATGCAGCTTGTTATTTCTTAACCTCTGAAAAGCTTTTAGAGATATTGTACTGCTTGCGCGAATCTTAAATTATCTCATTTTGATAGTAATCTCACTATAAATGTTATATTTATAGAGTAAAAGAATTTCGTCTTTTGAGAGAATAAGCTGATCATTAAAAATTGTTTTCATCAACAGTAAAGAATTCAATTTTTGATAATTTTCGCGAAGCGTGTGATTGGCCTGTGAAGTACATAAAGATACCAGTAGTTTGGTAATTTTCCAAATTCTGTAACCGATGTCGGTCTCTGGAAGTTAATGAGCGGACAAAATCTTGGAAATTGTCACTGGCCCGGAACCTGAGATTTATTTTTAGTTACTCGCGTATCGAGGAAGTAAATATTATTTGTGATTTGTCCTACAAGATACTTACATGAAAGTGTTTGTAGAGTATGTAAATCTGACAGTTAAAATATCGACTGCCAAGAAATTTGACAATCGCCGTGGTTCTTTTGGTTCTCCAGTGTGATACGAGATCGTAAATTTTTGTAAAGGGTTTTTTTCATGAACCGATGCGGACCTACGATTTATTGAATTATCCATTTACAGAGTATGGTCAAGCGTCAAAATTGAAGCCACTGTGAGGCAATCGATATAATTCTAAAGTTCGTGTACAAAGTGTCAGCTTAAAAAGTTTTCTTGATGTGAAAATTAAGAATTTTTGAAGAATACAATCTTGATACACAGAGATGTTCGTCTGCATTTTTGATGCTGAAGAAAATACAGTGGATGAAAATTTTGGAAGTATGAAAACTATACTAACTTGTCGTGGGAATGTTAATTACCTATAATTATATGAATCATAAAGATAAATGATTTTTTTTTCTCATTATTTACCCAAGCTATGCCATAAAGTTGAGTGACTTATTCTAGCTTCTATTTTACGTTCCAAAATTTTAAACTTTTTTATCTATTTTCTTCGAGCATACCTCTGCGGGATTAGTAACAATTTTTTTTTCCTGTATTATCCTTTTTTTATCCCCAGAAAAATATTAAAATAAGATTTCGACGGTAAGTTTTTATGAAAAAATTCCAAATATTTTTAACTGGAGTGTTTTGCTGCTTCTTTAATTTCTACATGTTGAGGTATTCTTGAAATATTTTTGTTTAGTTTGAAAAAGTTTCTGTATATTTGAAAATGGTGACAATCACTACATTTAAATGGTTGAATAACGTACAAATTATTCGCTAGAATTTTATTATAAAAGTTTCACTCGATGAATTTGGAACCGATTGTAGGCTGACAGTAAATCCTTGTTTTTTCGAAAGTTAAGCAGTTCTAGTTTTAATGTTCTTCGTTTTAAATGTCGAATTTTTACTATAAATGCCGCATTTTCGTCTCCCCTAAGGTCGTTAAGATCTTTAAAACATTTGAAATATTCGCATACATCAGAAATATTATATACGTTTCTCGGTATTCTGCCTCGAAATGTGAATACATTATCATTCTCGTCTTTTCTTTCCTTCCTACGGCCTGCGAGTATGCTACTACCTTTGGCAGAGCAATTGAAAAAAAGTATAACATCCCTTCTTATTTTCAACTGACTTCGAGAAAAGGATGAGGTTATAATCTCATAAATTTTTCTTTGGATTTCGTTTGTTTTTTCCGTTGTAATTTTTTTTAGGTTTACGTTTTTTTTTGTTATTCAGAATTTTGTCACAAGCTGATTTGATAAATAATTTACTTACGGTATTTTTGTTTAAAATTATTCTTAAAGTTAAAATTGTTGTTTATGATATAAGTGTGATGTTTGTACCGTAAGCCGAAAGAAAGTTTGCGAATCACATGAGTAGTAATCACCTACTCGGCTACTTGACACATGTGTAACTCACAAATTTTTGCAACACCTATTCAAAAATGTTTCACAAAAATCAACAGAAACTTATAATACGCAGTATGCCATATGTGAGTGATTTGTGAGAGGTGTATAAAAAGTAGAATGCCTAGTAGGTGAAATCAAAACTGCACATGGGCAGCGAAGTCGGCGGTGCGTAAAATTAATGAATTTAAAAGTGCGCATGGGCAAATTCTTACTTTTTCACAT